>JASDQU011402034.1:6883-23806 GCA_032191745.1 Picea mariana
TGTGCATAGGCCTCGTCGATACAAACCCAACCCAACTTGAACAGGCTCAAACGGACATTGTATGATTCAAATATCGCATTTTGTTTGTTTTTCCAAACAGGTAAAAACATTGATGGTTGTACAGTCTGTACAGTGCCACGTGGAAACTAACTGTATAGGTCATAAGTTCATACATATAACGTGGAAGGCATAGTCAGTGTTGACGTGGAAGCTTCCATAGGTGACATGTGTCAGGATGACAGGGCATATGGACTTCTGACGTGGATAGGACAGGTGGATCAATCCAAGAGTGACATGTGTCACCCTTGCAGTGGTGACATGTGGAACATCTGTAAGGATGACGTGGAAGGTCTATACAATCTGTATGACACATGGCTCTTGTGCGGTAGGTATAGTGGTTGATAGCTCAACAGACTGGTGGACCAATGGACGGTTGACAAGTGGCATTTGTATCGACGAATGATGAGGCGCTACATCAGGCTATGCCTTGGCAGGGTCGAGCTAGCCAGCCTGCCCGCTTTTGGTTCTTGTTAGCTATACCTTTTAAATTATATTTAAGTTTGATCATGTTCTATGTTCGGGTGGAAAAGGGTTGGGGCCTAGCCCCAGCCCTTGGCATAAACATCATGGGACCCTGTAATATGACCCTTCACCACGATCATCGTGTGTGGGTATAACAGTTGGGACTAGCCCCGATCCTATGGGGATTGCATAGCACCCATTTTTTATATGTCTTGCATGTTTTGTATGGGTTAGCAACCGGTCAATCGGTCTAGCCCACTGACCAAGGTGCATAACCAAAGTATGGTCCCTCGGGGGCTACACCAAACTTGGGGTGTGCGGTTAGGATGTGGCCACATGGCTTAAGAGCATACGACCAGGAGCAAGCAATTAGGGGCCAGCGCACAGGGATATAGCRTGAGGCCACATGGCCACCATCCATATTCCCAAGGGCTAGTGCATAAGGGGTTGTGCCCAATATATTAGCAAAAGTGGTTTTTTAACTTTGGAATATGATTTTTCAGTGATTTTTGGACCAGTTTTGGAGATTTTTGGCCAATATTGGGCCCTTTTTTAGGCCAGATATTGGGGGGGAGTTGGGAGATGGTTACCAACTTCATATCTATATAAACTAGGCCTTATTGAGGCCATGGGGGGATTTCAGAGCAAGTTTATGCTGAATATTTTCCAAGTCAAATATGTTTTTATGCAGGGAAGTTATTGAGGAGCGCACATTTGCAGGCCATCTCTGGGAGCTCCAGTCATCCGATTTGAGTGTCGTTTCTTTTGTTGGGTTATCGAGATCTGGTAGAATAAGACCAGATCAGTTTTGAAACCTTTTGGCACTACTTTGATGTACTTTTAAAGCTTTGAACAGAAATAAGAAAGCCTCACCCACTGAGACAAAGGCTCGGAGACGTATGCGAGTTTGTCTAACTTTGTTATCACATTGGTGCTTATGGTTTGTTGTTGTTTATGATTTATTTTAGATCTGTATATGTTTATGTGGGTGTAATCTTTCTTCCTCTTTCATTCAGCTTCCTAAATGGTTAATAAACACATGCATTAATAACTCAACCATTTTCGTATAAAAGATCTTTTTGGATCATCCATCCACCCATGTCGAGCCATGCTACTCCAGAAAATGATTTTATTCTTTGCTCAACATACTATAACATACCCAGCCTCCAACTGAGCTATCCCACATAAATTTTCTTCTAACTTCATGCAATTAAAACATATACACAGAGAACTCTTGTGGAACTTTATATATAAAACGTAAACAAACAAATACATTATGTAAATGCATGGATTTATACTGAAATAAAGGTAAACATATAGATGCATCATCTACAGGCAATACCATACATATATAAACACATAAATAATAATGCAGCATGTAATTTATCAGACAATTGACACTTATCTTGGTAAGAATATCAACAAATGTGTGTAGACCTTCCACGAACCTCCCAACCTTAGACCACACCATTCATCACTCTCAGCATTGGGTCACACTTGATATGGGACTAAAATCCACCCGGGTAAAGGGATTCCTAACCAGGCTAATGGACCATATATAGTAGAAAAGACTCTGTCACAGGTGCCAACTCAAAATAACAGCCTACATTCCCTCATTCCCCACATGCCTGTCCCACCCCAGGAAGTGTGCCCCTTCTCTTCTCAACAGTCTGTCGGCTGCCCCACTTCCTTTCCGGGCTTCAGCAACAGGCCGGATAGGAAGTCTCAGAGCCCTGTATTTGTAGTTTAGCACTTTCAGAATTCAATTCCTAGCAATTCTTTAACCTTGAGAGATTTCTCACGGGCCTGACAACCCACCTCTTCAATATCCCACAGGCCTAAAAAACTACTTCTTTAGTCCATCTCCCAAGCTAACCAAGTACATAAACAGGTAGGGGTATAGATACAAGTTTAGGTACCGTGATAGGAAGTTACGGAGGTCAACTCACTGAGTAAGTGAATGATCATCAAAAAATTGAATTGATGACTAAATGATGGAAGGAATGAACTAAGTCCAAACTATATGTATGCATGTTCCAAACTTGACACTTGTCATGTTGGGAGCCACTTTGGCCCACTTTTCCCTAACCTTAGAACTTAGGATAAAATAATTATCCATACTTTATACTTAAGAAATATTAATATAATATTCATTTTTGGCTTAAGCTCCCTAGATTAGCCCTTTTTCTTAACTTTTAGCCCCCCCCCCTTTCCCTAACTAGTGGAGTTTAGTCCCCCATACTCTTTTATCGTGGTCAGTCTGCGCACAGTGATGTATTTTATATTAATGATGAGACATATACAAAAATAGGCACATTGGCCTTTAGCATCTAGGATCTCTAGCCTATTATAAACATAAGCCTCCTAGCTTATAATAACTGGCTCACCAGCCTATAAAACACAACATATACACAAAGACTCCTCTGGCCTCAAAATCATGCGCACTTGAGTTGTTACGCGCGGTATCCTGGAATGTGCACACTTCATCATTTTACTGCGTAGTGCATGCGTGCACTATACCAAGGAAGGTGCATACAAAAATGATGTCAAACATCTCATCAGCTTAAGTACATTTGTATTTACATTTATAATTGGGTTTGGCCTAGGGATATTACAATCCCCTCCCCTTATTTATGCACTATCCTCAGTGCATCATGTACACATATACAACAAAATTTTCAAAAATCCTCAAAAATATGTGTGTATTATGCCCGTATTGCATCCTCATGCTCCCAAGTAGCATCCTCGGGACCGTACCAAGTCCATTGGACCTTTACAGTCCCTATGGCTCGATTCTAGATCTGTTTGATTTTCCAGTCCAGAATGTGTACCAGATGCTCTTGGAAAGCACCTTCTTGCTCCACCTGAATCACATTCCAATCAATAACATGATTAGCATCAGGTATATATTTATTGATCAATGATACATGGAATACATTATGAACAGACATAGATGCTAGAAATGCAATCATATAATCCAATGTACCAATCCTCTCTAAGATTTCAAATGGACCACAATAGCGAGTTTCCAACTTGGAACAATTTCCCAACTTCAGGGAATTTCTGTTGGCCTTCACTTTCAAGAATACATGGTCCCCAACTTTAAATTCTCTATGAGTTCTTCCCTTATCATCATATTTTTTCTTCCTATCTTGGGAAGCCTTTAAATTTTGTTTTATTTTCAACATTTGCTCATCCATTTCCCTGAGTAAATCTAGCCCAAACACTACTCTATCTACTGGGTTATCCCAACTTACCGATGTGTTGCACTTTCTGCCATAAAGTGCCTCAAATGGGCTCATCTTTAGAGATGTTTGGTACCCATTTTTATAAGCATACTCTACTAAGTGTAGGTAGTCTTCCCATTTTTATGGTTTATCCATCACATACATCCTCAACATATCCTTATTCACTTGATTCACCCTCTATGTTTGTCCATCTGATTCTGGATGATAAGTTGTGCTAAAATTCATTTTTTTTCCAAATGAATTAAATAATCCTTTCCAAAAATTTGAGGTAAATTTTGGATCTCTGCCAGACACAATTGTCTTGGGTATACTATGTAATCTATAAATTTCTCTCATATAAATATCAGCAATGTTGACTGTCGTGTGAGTGAGCTTTACTGGAAGAAAATGGGCAGCTTTAGTAAGCGTATCCACCACTACCATGATAGAATCATGTTTCTTATTTGTTCTAGGTTGTTTGGTGATGAAATACATTGTTACAACTTTCCATTTCCACTCAGGAATGGTTAATGGTTGTAGCAAAATAGTTGAGTGTCTATGTTCATCCTTTACCTTTTGACATTCTAAACATTTGGCAATAAAATCAGCAAACTCTTTCTTCATGCCTTGTCAATAATATTATCTCTTGACAACTGCAATAGTTTTACGATAAGTTGGGTGCCAAGCATAAGGTAAATTATGCATTTCTCTTAATATCATATTTTTTAATTCATGGAAATTTGGTACATAAATTTTTCCCCTGTACATGAGAATTTCATCATTATCTAGCTTATATTCCTCAATTTTCTGCTGTGAAATACCTTGCTGTAATTTTGAAACTAATTCCTTGTATTGCAAATCTAATTTTGTAGCCTCCAAAATTCTATATTTAAAATATGATTGGTACATCCTAATGGTTGTAGCATGAAATTCATGCACTCTTCTGCTGAGTGCATCAGCCACTTTGTTCTCTTTCCCCTTGATATGCTTTATGTCAAAGTCATATTCACTTAGAAATTCTAACCATCTGTTTTTCCTAGCATTTAGAGTTGGTTGATCGAATAAATATTTCACACCATTATGGTATGTCCTCAGCTCAAACTTTTTCCCCATGAGGTAGTGTCTCCATTTCCTCAAGGCATGCACTAAGGCTGGCAACTCCAAATCATGATTGGTATAGTGTCTTTCATGCTCCTTCAACTTCCTTGACTCATAACATACAACAAACCCATTTTGACTGAGGACTCCACCAAGTCCTTCTTTACATGCATCTATGCATACAATGAAGTCTTCATTTGGATCTGCAATCCTTAAAATCATAGAACTTGTTAATAATTGTTTCAAGTGTTGGAAACTCTTTTCACAATTCAATGTCCATTGAAACTTCACACCCTTCTTTTGCAAGGAAGTGATTGGGTGTGCAATCTTTGAGAATCCTTCAATAAATCTCCTATAGTATCCTGCAAGGCCCATGAATGATCTAACCTCTCTCACATTCTTTGGCGTTGACCATCCTCTAATGGATTCTATCTTCTCAAGATCCACTGATATCCCATCCTCTAAAATGATATGCCCCAAATAATGAATTTGCTTCTAATAAAATGAGCACTTGCTCAATTTGGCATACAATGGATTCTCCCTTAATACTTGCAACACCATCATCAATTGATGCTCATGCTCTTCTTTTGACTTTGAATATACAAGGATGTCATCCAAAAATACAATAACAAACTTGTCTAAATATTCTCGGAAAACACCATTCATTAAGCACATGAAAATAGCTGGTGCATTTGGTAACCCAAATGGCACCACAGTGAACTCATAATGACCATACCTTGTCGTGAAGGTGGTCTTGTTGATATATTCATCTTTTATCCTTACCTGATGGTATCCTGACCTGAGATATATCTTTGAAAATATATTTGTATCCTTCAATTGATCAAAGAGATCAATCTTTGGAAGAGGATACTTGTTCTTTACAGTCACTTTATTCAACTATCTGAAATCAATGCACAAACTTAATGTCCCATATTTCTTCTTCATGAACAAGACTGGGGCACCCCAAGGTGACACACTTGGGCGTATATACCCCTTCTTCATAAGTTCTTCAAGATGCATTTGCAACTCCTTCAACTCTGGTGTACTCATTCTGTAAGGAGTCTTTGACACTGGAGCTGCTCCAGGCATTAAATTTATAGAGAAATCAATATCTCTCTTTGGGGGTAGTCTTAGTACCTCCTTGAAAACATCTTCAAAATCTTCCAACACTGCATGATCTTCCAAATTTGGCACCTTATCTTTAGGTGTCTCTTCCATATGAGCTGCAAATATTTGACACCCTTTTTCTGTAACATTTCTTCATCCGCAATGATGAAATTTCTCTTATATTCACTGCCCTGGGAATTCCCTACACTTTCCTTATGTTCCCTTCCTCATTCAAGCAAGTAAATGCCTTGTTATGATAGTCTAGGATACCATTATGTTGGTCCAAACAATCCATCCCAATTAGATAGCCATAGGAACCTAAAGGAAAGATGTTCAAATCTTCCCTAGTGTTCAGTCTAGTGATGTTCATAAGACATGAATTAACCATCTCATTAACTTTTCTTTTGGCTACGGTAGCCAGTTGCACCAACCAAGATTTTTCATGCTTGCTTCTTGGAAAATGAAAAAATTCCACCATCATAGGATCTATATAACTATGACTAGATCCCAAATGAATTAAAATAGCAATGGTTTGGTTGTTGATCATATCTTCCACTTCAATCATATGTGACTAATACTATGATTTCTTATTGTCCAGGTCTGCATAGATCCTTGGTACATTTCTTCCCATGTACTCCATTGTTTCATCTTGTTGTACATTGTGAATAGTCCTCACTTTTTCACCTCTGTGAAGACAATGTCTGAACATATGATCTCCTTTACAACCCCAACATTGAATAGGTAGTTTCCTTGGCCTTGTGTTTTTCAGATCATATAGACATTTATCTCGCCTTATGGTCTCATCCAATGTATTGGGATCATCATACTGTATTTTTCCACTGATGAATGATGGAAATGCACTCAAATACCTCTGAATATTAACTATCTCATCCTTGATGAAAGAAACATACTTTAGCAGTTCTAAAACCTTCTTTCATATTCATCTATGTTTATACTCCCAAGCTTGAGTTCAAAGAACTCTTTAATTTTATTGTCATAGTATCTCTTATTCAAGTATTTCTTCTCAAAATACTTCTTAAATTCCCTCCAAGTAACACTCTTTACTTTAATGTGTTTCACCTGTGCAAGCTGATCCTACCACATGGATGCCTTTCCCTTGAGTTAATAGACGGAAATTATTTCTGCTACATGAGAAGAATAATTATGCAATTGAAAATACTTTCGCATGCCCAACATCCATGTCTCTGCATCTTCATCCTTCTTTTTCTCACCATCATGTTGGAAGATTGGTTGTTTTCATTGATGTCAACCCTAGTCATGGGTTTTGGACCACAACATTGATGAAGCTATTTGGACATGAAGGAAAATGCACATGAAGATAAAACATCCATGGATGGATAGTATACATCATGTTGTTTTTGGTGGTATGTGGCACGTCATGTGGATCCTCATGGTTGAGGAGAAATGAATTTTTGAAGATGACAAAGTGAATTGAAGATGGAAGTACATGTAGGCCTTAAAGATAATTAAAGAACAAAATTACAAAATAAGAAAGTGTTAGGTCGGCCCTAATGTTAAAAGGAAGTGACATAAATGGTATAAATAAATATCATTATATATTCATTTGATACATAAGTCGAATTTCAGAGGAAATCAGAAGAAAAGAAGGTCGTATTTCAAGGGAGGATGAAGTATTTTGGTGATGTGTTCTAAAGTATGTTATTTTCAGGTCATCTTACCATTTTCTCTATAAAACAATTTCTAGAATGATTCAGATGGTTAAATTGCTATGATATTGAGAAGACATATCAAGGTACTTGTGGTAAAAGTTTCATCTCTTGATTCGCTATAATTATGGAGATACACTGTGTGGAAGATAGGGTTTTTGACCAGTCCTGAAGCTAGTCAATAAATAGGTGTTCTGGGTAAAACGGTCATAAGTTCTTCATAGAGAATCCAAATGAAGTGGGACAGATTTAATTTGAAAGAGTACGGACTTTAGTTTCTTGTGTGCAAGTTTTAGAATCTAATGTTAAATATTGAGCGTGGGGTATTCTATAAAACTTCAGTCTCCTGAATAAACCAGAAATGAACAAAGTCTACCATTCTCTCTATAACTTATTTTTGGGGAGGATTCAAGGGGTGAAACTTGGAGAATTTTCATAGAATACATTGAGTAATATTATCGACAGGATCATAATATTCCAATAATTGAAGAATCGCATAAATTTAAGAAGTCTCAGGAAGCATTATCAGGTTCTATGTGATGGTCGGTTGATGGTGATGATTTAATGTAAAGTTTTATTATCTCTCATACATTCTTGGGTGGAAGAAAGGGGAAAGGATGGAGAGTTAAATCCTCTATTTATATTGGAGGATTCTATCTTCCTCTTTTATTTGTATCCCTCCCTTTACATTTGGAAGATGTAGCTACCTTTGGAATTCATTACTTCCCTTGAACAATAACTATTGATTATTTCTCATATATTGTGCATGGTGTATTGTGGTGTATTGGTATAACTCTTATACTATTTTTCATTGCTCATTGGATATAGTTGAATGGTTTAAGTATAAGTTGAAAAAGGTTTTAAATTCTACTTGATATTGATTCACCCCCCTCTCTGTATCAACAATTGGTATTAGAGTAGGTTGCCTTCAGAACAGTTTAACCGGTAGAAGGAAAATCCTAAGAAGAGATGTATGACCATGAGCACAATTCAAATGGGATTCCAAAATTTTATGGAAGAAATTATGCATACTGGAGTGACAGAGTGAAAACTTACCTAACGGCTTTGGGAGTAGACATTTGGTACTCAGTTGTAAATGGCTATGTAATCCCAAATAATGCTCCAACCAATCCAAATGAGAAGAAGCTTATGGGTTGTAATTCAAAATACAGACATGTTATTCTAGCAGCATTGGCACCAACCATTGCTATAAAATTGATGGGTTGCATCACTGCTAAAGAGATATGGGACAAAATCAAGAGTATCTACGAAGGTGATCCAAAAGTTAAGCAGGTCGAGCTTCAATGACATAGAGAAGAATTTGAAAATTTGAAGATGAATGAAAAGGAAGATATTGCAACCTATCTTCTTAGAGTTCATGAAGTTGTTAATGCTATCAGAGGATTAGGTGAAGAGATCAATGAATCATTGGTTGTACAAAAAGTGTTGAGATCACTTCTCTTGAAGTATGGTGCTAAGGTCTCTGCCATTGAAGAAACTAGGGACTTGACCAAAATGACAATGGATGAATTACACGGGTCTCTTATAGCATTTGAAATGAGAACAGGTACAGAAATTGACCAGCCAAACAATGAAGCAGCCTTTTAAGCCATAAAGAAGACAAAAGACAAGGATAACAACCTTGATGAAGAAATAGCAAATTTTGTAAGAAGGTTTCAAAAGGGAAGTGGAAGATACAAAGGTAAGTCTCCTCTCAAATGATTTAACTGTGGTAGAATAGGACATATTGTTGAAAAATTCTACTATAAAAAGAGAAATCTCAACAATAAAAAGAGGTTCTACTCCAAGGATGATGACATCTCCTCAGATGAGAGTGATGAAGATGATAATGATGGAGGAGAAGTCATCTTCATAACCCAAGAAACCTAGGATGATGATCACAAGAATTCTAAAGAAGAAGAAATCATTCGTGAAGAAGATTCAGACGAAAAAACATTGTTGATTCCTTTTGGGGATACAAAGACAATGCAGAGAGTGAACAAGAAGATGAGAATCTTGAAAAGTTGAAGCATGTTGAAACTGAAAATAGCAAGCTTAGAAACACAAACATAATACTAAAAGGTGAATTGAGTAGTTGTGAAGAAGAGAATTACAAGCTTAAAAATATCATTAATAGCTTGAAGGAACAATTAGAAGATTGTGAGAAATTGAAAGAAGAATTCGATCACACAAAAGGGGAGCTACTATTGACAACAGAAAAGCTGAAGTTCAAAAAAAGCACTAAAAATTTAGATGAGATCCTTAGCAATCAAAGATCTCCAAATGACAAGACAGGACTAGGATACAATAACAGTTTGAAGACAAAAAAACAAGAGAAGGAAGATGAAAATGATGAAACCAACACTCCAGAACAAGTTGAACAACAATATAGAAGACTAGAATTCAGAAGGAATGAGACATCAAGAAGATCCTCTCTTGTTAGGTATGAAAGAAATCATTATGAAGGAAAATATAGAAGAATAGATCGTGAACCCAGATAGACTACACCACAAAGAAGATCACTTACTCCCAGGTATCAAAATTTCTTTCTTGGACATTGTTATACTTGTGGAAATTTTGGACACAAGGCAATCAATTGTAGAATCAGTGAAAGGAATAACTATGCAAGCTACATGAATGGTGAAAATAGTAGATATGGAAATGTTTGTAGACCTATCAATAGAAATTATAATCCATTTGACCCATTAATGGATCAAAATATTCTATGTTACAAGTGAAATAATCTTGGTCATAAAGCACGAGATTGCAAAGAGATGAAGGAAGACAATCATATGCCAAATGTTTGTATACTAACTACAACATGGAAAAGGAAAGAAATTCCACAAAATGAAAATTGTCAAATAACATTGGTCGCTAAAGGATGCAAATAAGAAGATTAATGTTTCATAGATAGTGGGTGCTCATCTCATATGACCAGAGATCAAAGAAAATTTGTCAGCTTGAAGAAAAAGGGTGGAAATGTTACATTTGGAGATGACTCATCTACTAAAATACTTGGAAAAGGAATTGTGAATCTTGGAAGTGAAAATGTAAAAGCAGGAAAAGTCTTATTGGTTGAATATCTGAATCATAATCTCCTCAGTGTCAGCAAAATATGTGATCAAGGATACACTCTTACATTTGACTCTCGAAAATGTAAAATCAGAGAAAATAACTCAGTAAGATTGGTTGCAACTTCAACAAGAACATCAAACAACATATACATCCTATACATGAAGAAGAGAGAGAAGATAGAAGCCACAGAAAAGGATTCCAAGGAAGAAAAAGTCCCAAAGACCAAAAATAAGGATGAAGTATTATTGAGTGCCACATGTTCAGGGGGAGCAGCCCCATAGAAGAGAGTTACCTTTTTCCATTAAAATCAAGGGGAGAATCCCTACCCTTTTCCATTAATGTCAAAGGGGGAGAGAAATTGGGATCATGATGATAGGGGGAGCCATGAGTGTTTCCATCAATGAAAAAGGGGGAGATTGTTGGAAGATTGGTTGTTGTCATTGATGACAACCCTAGTCATGGGTTTTGGACCACAAGATTGATGAAGGTATCTGGACATGAAGGAAAATTCACATGAAGATAAAACACCCATGGATGGATAGTATACATCATGTTGTTTTCGGTGGTATGTGGCACATCATGTGGATTCTCATGGTTGAGGAGAAATGAATTTTTGAAGATGACAAAGTGAATTGAAGAAGGAAGTACATGTAGGCCCGGAAGATAATTAAAGAGAAAAATTACAAAATAAGAAAGTGTCAGGTCGGACCTAATGTTAAAAGGAAGTGACATAAATGGTATAAATAAATATCATTATACATTCATTCAATACATAAGTCAAATTTCGGAGGAAATCAGAAGAAAAGAGGGTCGGATTTCAAGGGAGTATGAAGTCTTTTGGTGATGTGTTCTTAGGTATGTTATTTTTTTCTAGAAAGATTCTGATGGTTAAATTACTATGGTATTGAAAAGACATATCAAGGTGTACCTGTGGTAAAACTTTCAGCTCTTGATTCTCTATAATTATGGAGATACACTTTGTGGAAGATAGGGTTTTTTACCAGTCCTAAAGCTAGTCAATAAACAGGGGTTTCGGGTAAAACAATCATAACTTCTTCATATAGAATCCAAATGAAGTGGGACAAATTGAATTGAAAATATTATGGAATTTTGTTTCTTGTGTGCGAGTTTTAGAATCTGATGTTAAATATTGAGCGTGGGGCATTCTGTACAAGTTTGGTCTCTTGAATAGACCAGAATTGAACAAAGTCTACCATTCTCTCTATAACTTCTTTTTGGGGAGTATTCAAGGGGTGAAACTTGGAGAATTTTCAGAGAATACATTGATTAATATTATCTATAGGATCATAGTATTCCAAGAATTGAATAATTGCATAAATTGAATAAGTCTCAGTAAGCATTATCAGGTTCTATGTGATGGTTGGTTGATGGTGATGATTTAATGTAAATTTTTATTATCTCTCATATATTCTTGGGTGGAAGGAAGGGGCAAGGATGGAGAGTTAAATATTCTCTTTATATTTGAGGATTCTATCTTCCTCTTGGAGGTTTGTCTCTCTCTTTACATTTGGAAGTTGTAGCTACCTTTGGAAGTCATTACTTCCCTTGAACAATAACTATTGATTATTTCTCATATATTGTGCATGGTGTATTGTGGTGTGTTGGTGTAACTCTTATACTCTTGTTCATTACTCATTGGATATAGTTGAATGGTTTAATTATAAGTTGAAAAAGGTTTTAAATTGTACTTGATACTAATTCACCCCCCTCTCAATATCAACACATCAAATGTAGGAGGTTTGATTTTTTTCATTTCTCCTTGTAGCTCATCCAACCCAGACCTCTTATGTTTCCTGACAGGGGATGGACTTGAGATGCTATGTGCCCTCTTATTGTAATTCCTTGGGGAGTTATGGTGATGTTTTTTAACACTTATTGTTCTTCTTTTCTCCTTAGGAGACTTGTGACTTCCTGATTTGCTTGAGACACTCTCCTTATCCAAATTATTTTATATTATGTTCAAGATCTGCATTAAATTCATCTTGAAGTCCTCTTGATTCTCCTTGGCTCTCATAATCCTTTCATTATCATATTTATGGCTTTGGACATCCTTCTTCAAATCTTTAATGGTCTCTACCATATTCATGTTTTCATCCCTTCCTTCTCCATGTCCATTAGAGTTTGTTCCTTCAATGCCCAAATGGAAATCCATCCCTCTAATATCATCTTCCTAGATCTAAGTCCCCTATGCATATTCCATTCCTATGGACTCTATGTTGATCCTGATCTAATATAGTTGTTGTTAAATCTGCAAAATGTGAAGCCAACAAAACTTTGTAAGGTTAACTGACTCAACAATTTCATTAAAAATATGAACCATTCTGGTTCAATAATATATCAGAATTATTTATTCTGATTTCCCAAAAAATTGAATTCCCAGATCAATTTTCTAGGTGAATATTTATACTCTATTGTTTGATACCTTTCCAACGCCTCCTCTCATGCTCAATTTTGAGTCTTGAGCAGAAATTTATGGTTATTTGAAGTTGCCCATTAATTGTTTTGTTCACACTTCAACTTAGCGCAACTCTGCACTGTAAATATGCATTTTTGCACCTACTCCATTGGAGTTTTCATAGGATCTCAATTAGGTTTATTCATATACATATTTTGGATAGTCTGTCCAAGTTTCACTTCTTTCTTGGTTCTGGGCTGCTAGTTACAGTCTGTTGAATTTCTAGGCCAAATCATGTTTTTCGTCTGGAATTCTATAGGTACCTTCTTTTCCATATTAAACAATTTTAACATGCCCAAAAGCTTAATTCAGCTCTGAGAATGTATTCTATGGTTCAATATATTTCCATTGATTTCTTCTACGCCTCAATCTGATTCTGGATCATAAAGTTATGGCTCTTTGAAGTTAGTTGGGTCTTAAAATTTACCCTTCACTGTTTGTGTTGTAACTTTCTCATAAAAGCTTCATTTGAAGAATGGTTTACACCATTAGAAACCTCTCTCCGAGATAATTTATTTGAGCTGCATAGACACATCACACTTTCATACACTCTTTTCTCGTGGTTTTTGAGTAGCTAAAAATGTTGTTAAGGGCCTCAAAAATAGGCTACAAAAATATGACGTTCAAATGATATAAAATGTCCCGAAAATTCGTTGGTTTTTTGTTGTTGTTCACCCTCCAAACGACTTTGCATGCACAAATTTCAACCTGTACACCTATATTTAGCATGTGCAGTAACACCACAAGGTAAAGCATGCTACACACACCTATAACCATTATGCATCACTTCTCTGTCGCGCCAATAACTGGCGCACACTATTTTTGTGTCGCACGCTAATATCCACCGTGCAAAATTTTGGTTCTTGCACTAATACCTATTGCACGCAATTTTTGTATCATGCTCTGATATTCCACGTGCATTTCACTCTATGCATTGCACCATGCCAAATTTTAGTATGGCCCCATTGCGCACCACTACTTTGCGCACACCTTTAATTAAATTGTCGTGCGACAACATAAACCCACATTGCGCGCACACCAACAAAATTCCTTTGTGCTCTGCCAATGTTGCGCACACCATGCATGTCATTATTATGTGTATGCACACCACGCGTCATTATTACGCATGCGTCATTCACCCGCACCGCGCAATGCTAAATTTAGTGTGTGCACCCGCACACCAACATTTTTCAGCGCGACGCCAAATTTTAGCACATCCACCCGCACACCAATATTTTYCCGCGCGATGCCAAAATTTAGCGCGCGCACCCGCACACCAACATTTTTCAGCGCAATGCCAAAATTTAGTGTGYGCACCTGCAMACCAACATTTTTTCGCATGGCACCAAAATTTAGCATGCGCACTTGCACACCAAMATTTTTACGCATGGAGACAAAGTTTAGCACGCGCACCTACACACCAACATTTTTCCGTGCAGCACCAAATTTTAGGGCGCATGCCAATATTTTTTACRCARTGCCAAATTTTAACAATAGGCATTATGTAACTATGAAATTTGTTCAATTTCACCCCAATAACACCAATTCAACCTCTGCAACAACAAATAGTTGTGGGTTGACATTTCTGGAACGAATTTTTCCCACACTCAATTCACGAATTGAGAATTTTAATTACAAATCTCACTCCATCTGTCATGGATTTACTGTAACTTCAAATCGACCAATTCTAGGTCCGAATTTGCTAGAACAAATATTAAATCAGGAATATCTCACCACTTTGCCAAATTTCTCAATTTTCTCATGAATTTAACAATAGAAATTGGGACTTTTTCCCAATTTCGCGCAATTGTTGTTACTTTTTACCATGGATGCTCTGTAACTTGAAATTTGGCCACTTCGAAATAAATCCTTTGTGACATTTTGCTTCAACTCAACTTGCTCGACCCATGCAGGCTCAGTGTTGAAAACTGAAGCTCTGATACCATATTGTGACATCCTCGACCACCCATGTCGAGCCATGCTACTCCAAAAAATGTTTTTATTCTATGCTCAACATACTGTAACATACCCATCCTCCAATTAAGCTATGACACATAAATTTTCTTCGAACTACATGAAATTAAAACATATACACACATAAATCTTGTAGAACATTATATATAAAATGTAAACAGACAAATACATTCTGTAAATGCACGGATTCATATTGAAATAAAAGTAAACATATACATGCATCATATACAGGCAATACCATAAATATATAGACAGTTAAAAACCACACATAGGATAAACCCATAAAATAAACACATAAATAATAATGTAGCATGTAATTTATCACACAATTGACACTTATCTTGGTAAGAATATCACCAACTACGTGCAGACCTTCCACAAACCTCCCAACCTTAGACCACACTGCTCATCACTCTCTGCAGTGGGTCACCCCCGAGCTGGGACTAAACTTCACCCGGGTGAAGGGATTCCTAACCAAGCTAATGGATCATAGACAGTAGGAAAGACTCTATCACATGTACCAACTCAAATTAACAGCCTACAGTCCCTCATTCCCCACATGCATGTCCCACCCCAGGAAGTGTTCCCCTTCTCTACTCAATAGTCCTTCGACTGCCCCACTTCCTTTTCGGGCTTCAGCAACAGGTCAGACAGGAAGTCTCAAAGCCTTGTAGCTGCAATTTAGCACCTTCGAAAATCAATTCCTAGAAATTCTCTCACCTTGAGAGATTTCTCATAGGCATGAAAACCCACATCTTCAATATCCCACGGGCCTGACAAACCACTTCTTTAGTCCATCTCCCAAGCTAACCAGGTACACAAATAGGTATGGGTATAGATACAGGTTCAAGTACTGTGACAGGAAGGTACGGAGTTCAACTCACTGAGTGAGTAAATGATCATTGAAAAGTTGAATGGATGACTAAATGATGGAAGGAACGAACTAAGTCCAAACTATATGTATGCATGTTCCCAACTTGACACTTGTCATGTTGGGAGCTACTTTGGCCCACTTGTCCCCAACCTTAGAACTTAGGATAAAATAATTATCCATACTTTATACTTAAGAAATATTAATATAATATTCCTTTATGGATTAAGCTCCCTAGCATATCCCTTTTTCTTAACTTTTAGCCCTCCCCCCTTTCCCTAACTAGTGTATTTTAGTCCCCCATACTCTTTTATCATGGTCGGTCTGCGCACAGCAATGTATTTTATATTAGTGGTGAGACATATACAAAAATAGGCGCATTGGCCTTTAGCATCTAGGCTCTCTGGCCTAATACAAACATAAGCCTCCTAGATTATAATAACTGGCTCACTAGCCTATGAAACACAACATATACACAAAGGCTCCCCTGGACTCAAAATTGTGTGCACTTAATTTGTTGTGTGCGGTATCCTGGAATGTGCACACTTCATCATTTTACTATGCAGTGCATGTGTGCACTATACCATTGAAGGTGCATACAAAAATAATGTCAAACATCTCATCAGCTTAAGTACATTGTATTTACATTTATAATTGAGTTCAGCCTAGGGGTATTACACCAGGGATGCCTTCACTCTCATTGACTCATCATCAGACTGATTTTCTCTTAAGAAAAGAAAATCATATTTGTTACTAGAACTAATCAACTTCTTATCTTGGTTGCCACTTACCAATGAGATCTTTGACTTGCCTTTATGTGACTTAATGATGTAGGACTTCCCATCCTTGATCATTCAGTATTGGTTGGATATTCATGTGAAGGAT
>JASDQU011402035.1:0-43813 GCA_032191745.1 Picea mariana
ATCATTCATTAACCCTTAATCAAAGAGTTAATCATACTTAAGCTAATCATAGTAAAAAAAAATAATTAATTAACAACATATAATTAATTAAGGTTATATAATAATTAACTATAATTAGCTAATGTTTAGGATTATATATGAAATTATTCATATTAATAAGAAAAGGATCATTACAACTACTTAATTAAAAGCATCATGACTGTACACAAAGATTAATAAAAAACTATTCTTAATCTACAATAACAAGAAACTTCAAAGATGATGATTATGTCTTCGGTGCCTTATGACATCACAATGGCATATAACGATTAGTGATAACTCAAGAGGTATAAATTCAATATTAACTTCTATGGAGAAATGAAAAGTATGAATCAATCAATCTAGTGAGAGCTTAGGCATCATAGAAGAAATATCAACTATCCTAAAAATCCATGTGATCTTTTAATTCATGCATCAATCATGGATCATAAGAAAACACTATTATGATTAATTCAAATGCACTCTTATACTAAATTAAGTAAATTTGCAAGATTATAAACTTGTAACTAAAAGATTAATTCAAATTCAAATTCTACTTAAAAATTGCTATTCAAATCTAGAACTGAGATCTCATAAATTAAACTAAGCTAAATCCATTATCAAAAAACTCAGATTGCAAATTAAAATGCTTGTAAAAAAATAATAAAAAACCTACTTCTATATTAGCATAGTACAACAAGATTGATAAGAAAAATAGATTCAGGAAAGCATGACTAAAACTGAGAATTAAATTAATAAAACTCGCAACTATCAATCCATCGATATTTGTAAGAGAAACTTTGTACTCTATGTTAATTAATACTCTGTTTTAACCTGCGGAAATTCAATTTATCATTTTAACACACAATCTATCTTAGTAGCTTGCAAGACTTTCACTAACAAATAAAAGACACAACATATTAACAATTATCTCCTACAAGCAACCTACAAAAAGGGAATTAAACGATTAAATGATGAATAACAAACACACAGTATTTAAAATGATAAAATACATATAATAGGAAATGAAGTAAATGAGAACTACACAATTGAAATATGCAATCTATCTATCTAAGTATTCACCCAGACCACTGGTGGTTCCCCCAACAGGTTGTGGCTACTCATCAACAACAAATCACGAGCTAAATCAACACAGTTCTAGCATTAAATTAAAAAAGCATAGTCTAGCACAAGTTTTCAAAAATATATGAGTTACATAACAAAATAGATTCTAAAAATTCTTAACACTTTGTCTGGCCACTACTGTGGTATTTATAATGATTACAATTCGAGAGGTCGACCACTGGAAGGGTCGACCTCCTCTAAAAATGGTAAATTCCATTAAATCTGTGCTAACAACCTTTAGTTTCTAGAAACTGAACGAGCCACTCAACGATTAGTAAAACTTCTTAATCCAAGATGTCAAGAGCTCAGTGGTTGGAGGCCACAAGGGGGAACAAAACCCAGGTCGCTGATTCGCCCAGCTCAAGTCGCCAATATAACAACTGCCAAGTCTCCCATGCTCCAAGTGCTGGATGCAGTGCCAAACACAGTGCCAGATGAAGTACCATATTGGGTGCGGGATGGAGTGTCAAATGAGATACCTATGTGACACACAGATCACGCATTATATTCTTTTAGACATTAAATCAAATCGAATTTAACTAAAAACCATCGCAAAACATCAATTGCACATACTTGTTGTAGATCCACGATGAAGTGATAAAAAATTCTTTGAAAACATATTCAAAATGGTTATTAATACATATAATACTAGTACAAAAAGGATTCAATCATCATCATAAAACAACCAAATCAAGAGCCCAACATTAACCCCACACCTAAGATTTTGTAGGTCCCACTGCAAAAAAAAATGAATTGTCCAATATGACTAGACTCGCTGAGCAGGGGATGGATTAGATTTAGAAGTTTCTTTCCCTTAAGACTTTGTCTTGGCCCTTTTTCGGTGTTTCAATTGTGCATAGAGGCTATGATTTTCATTGGTCATTTGATCAACCAACCGTTGGAGGGAATTCACCATTTCTTGTAATATTGCATTGTCATGGTGAAGATGTATATCCATGATATTCCTCTCTTCCAATTGTTGCAGTAGCTGAACATTTTCCTTTTGTAATTTTTCAATGGATGGAGTATGATCAGATATCTTAGAGGAGGGATTGGATCCCTTGAAGGATGTCGAGAGTTTAACAGTTTTGGGATCTGATGTAGGCATCTGTGAGGTAGGAGTAACAAAGGGTTTATGAGGGGGAATGGGTTTAGATTTTTCTTCTCTATCAGGCTCCAATTCTTCTGCAGAAACTTCCCTAAGTATTTTATGGGGGCTTTCGAGATCGAAAGATACTTGGATCTGATCTAGAGTGCCTGGGTGTTTTTCATTAGGCTTCCCACTTGTATTCTAGGTACTTTTTCAAAAAGATCCTCTTTTGAATCGATTGGCTCCTCTCCTATTTGTAGGGACTACAGGGAAATATTGTTCAATTGCCTCTTGTAACTTTTTGGGTGTAGGATCAATAGATGTTGAGGGAATTGAAGAGTTATCAATAGGCTTCTTAGTCTTCTTACCCGATGAGGCTTGAGGGGTATCAACAAGTTTCTTAGTATTTTGTTCCGGTAGAGGGATAGGTTGAGTAGGAGGGTTTGGAGACTTTGGAGAATGGAGTTTGGATGGAGTAATAGTCCCTAGATAAAGTGTCTTCTTTCTGGTCTTGATTGTAAGATGGGGGTTTGAAAATTGATAAATGAACTCATCCCATATCTTCCCCTTTTTTTCCAACTCGGCTATGACAAGTAATTTGATGAGGTCGTGGTGGAATAGGTTTTTATGAGGATTGGCCACATTCTTTCATACTTGGGAAGACATCTTCTCAAGACTTTTCAATAAGTAAAAAGGAAAATTCAATGGCTTATTAAACTAGAAATGAGATAAAAGTCGAAAATGGAAAGCTTTAAAAACATAGTATCTACCTTCACAAGTGATAATTTCGGTGATGAAAATCAAAGGGCTAATTATCTCATCTTTAATCCACTCCTTGGAGTATCCCTTGGCTCCATAAACATCCTGAAACTCAGGCTTTAAAACCCTATTGTAGCTTGACCATGGAAACTGGTGGTGTTTGAACCAGCGATGTCCAACCCTCGGAAGATTTGTGGTTGAGGCAATTGACTCTTGAGAGACCAAGAAGGCCAGAGACCCCACGCGTTCCATCCTTCCATCGAATTCGAGGGATAATTGAAAAGAATCGTCATCATCGTGGTGTTGCAGATGGGCCAAGAACGTTTCCCACCCTATGCGAAGGAATACCTCCCTACATTGGGAGAACTCGGGGATAGCAAAGAGGTAGGCATAGGAGGATAGATCATATTGTTTGGGCATGGTGACAGTGTGGATAATGAACAGAGGAGCGGAATTGGGTAGAGGATGAGTGCAATTGGGCAAAGGATGAGCACAATGCATGAATGAGATAAAAATTTAAGCCAACCCTTCGATTTTGAATGCGCTCAAGGTGGAGGCAGTTGAATTCATTGATGAATTCATCACACACAATTTTCCATGTGTGAGTATAAGTGCACCAATTTCAAATTCAAAGAGTATCTTTTGGAGGCAATCATAATGATGAAGGAGTTAGATCAATGTCCAAGTCTTTGACTTGGACATTTGATCATAAAAATGTGTTTAAAAATTGTATCATTTGACTATCAAATGCCATTTAACTATCTCATCATGCAACTGAACAACCAAATTAATCCATAATGATCCTTGGTTACCTAAAATCGTGGTCATTTACTGTGTGTATGCACCTCATCCAATCCTTCATATGATGCGTCATCCACTCATCCATATGGCACCCCATGTGGTCTTTAAAATGGCACTCCATACGACACTCCATATGGCACTCCATATGGCACTCCATATGGTACTCCTGTGTGAAATGAAATTTGTTCATCCTATAATGGATGTTTTATCCATAGCACTCAGTCTTAAAAACTCTTGACAGTCATAGTGAACATGAGCAGAGACAGGATAAGAGTGTTTCATTATTACTTGTTTTTCCATCGTGCTCACACATCATAACAATCTGTTCCTGTATCTCGCATATTATAAGGCATGTAATCATAGTCTGTAATGAACAATATATAGATAAAAACCAGTTAAGTGGTCTATCGAAGAAATATACAGTAGGTTTATAAAACACAGTGAGAATTTAAATAAAAAAATAGCTGCTGATATAATAGCCTCTATCATGAAAACAATATACATAACCTTTTAGAAAGATTCTACTTCTTCTTCTCATGGATTATAGATAGGCAGTGGTTTCATTTGTCAACTCATGAAACCCCTCCCCCACTCCTAAGTATTGTGAAACCTCACAATAAAAAATATAGCAAACCGGTCAATTCTCCTAATAGCTGAATATTTACAACTTGTTAAGTGTAGAGATAAATTTCACATATTGGTCTGATGAGATAGTTAGAATTATGGCCCCACCTGTAGGACATAATATCCTACATATAATTAAGAAGAGGTAGGCGAGAGAGTTTCAAGATAGTCTCAAAGTTAGTTCCCAATGGAAAATTTATGGAGTTCATTAACCTTAGCTTAAGCATACATACTTCATGCATCAGGAAAGGTTTAAGAATTAGGAATTTCTTATTTTTTGTCAGATTATCATCCTTGCTAGGTAGAATGACACACTTCCATCAATCTTGTTCAGTACTCTAGCGGGTTTAGCTAGTCATACCACAGGCCGCTACTCGTTGCCAATAGACATGTTCAGTATCCCAACAGGTTAGCCTCTTACACCCTCAAAGACTATCCCTCCATATTTTAAGATCTGAATATAATATTTCTTTGTGCAAAAAGATGGGGGGACAACTTTGAATTTTTTTTTCCCTTTTTCTTTTCTTTTTTAGATTGGGATGGTATTTATGTTAGAGGATGACTTTCGATTTTATATTCCTTATAGATTGTCCTAATGTAAGGGGTAATTAAGCGGACATGGCCTATCTAAATAGATGATATAATAAATCATTTTTAGTGTGTAGTGGATGGTACCAATGGTAAAGAACAAAAATGTACATTTAGGCTCAACTCACATTCTTTTTTTTTTAATTTATTGTGATGTTTCCATGGCTAACCGCTAATCAGACCTCCTTGTTACTCTTTAATAAATATACTTTACTCACTTACTCAAGGTTCTTGGGAAAACCGGACGAGTAACCTCTAAGTTTGATGGTTAAGGTATCACTTCCTTATATAGTGGTGAAGGTTTAAGAGAAGTTGCTATTAAAGATTCCTTGAGAAAACAGAAATGGAAAACTTTGCAAAAATGTGGCTAACTACAACAAATCATTGTTCAGCTGATGCTTAGCAGACAACAAGGTTCAAATATAACAATATTTTGAAGAAAAATCCTTCCTTTATATATCCTTGAAACTATCTACTCCTGATGAAATAAATACCTTCAGAAATCTCTAGAATTGTCTATCAACATATTTCAAAATTATTAACATATGTAGAGTTGAAAATTCAAAAAAACATTCAAGAACAAGGGGGGACTTTCTCATCTACTATGGCCAATTCCTTGTCAACTGACATGACCTATAGAAAATCTTCTTTGGAAGTGGGTTTGTGTTAAAGTTTGAGTCGGTGTCCATTTACTACGAAGGAGACTTGTCCATTGTCAATTGTTTTAATTTTCATAGCCCCATTGTCATACATGGTGACTACCTCGTAAAGACCCAACCACCAAGTGGTAAGTTTTCCTTTGAAGGTTTTAAATTGGGAGTCAAACAACAAATCCCAATCACTAGGTTGGAAGTGTTTCTTCTTAATAAACTTGTCATGCCACTTGCTCCTCTGGTTTTTGACTAATATTTTTCATTGGATAGCATCTTGCCTGATCTCATCCAACTCGTTTAACTGTAGGCTTGTTTTTTCTTATCCTCATCTAAGTTTAATCCCATTCTCGTGGCAATACGAAAGGTCCTTACTTGGAATTCTATTGGTAGAAGTACTTGTTTCCCATAAACTAGCTCATAAGGGGTATGCCCAGTGGTGTTTCTCCAAGTGGTCTGATATGCCCACAAAGCCTCTAGAAGCCTATCATCCCAATCTTGATGATGAAATTGAACAGTATTGGTTAAGATATCTTCCAGAACTTTGTTTGTGGACTCTACCTGACCATTATCTTGTGGTTGGCATGGAGAAGACTTGTAGTGCTTGATCCCATATTCTCTGTTAGTTATCTCATCAGCTTGGAAGTGAATTGAGTGCCTTGGTATGTAAAAATTTCATGAGGCACTCCAAAGAAGGCAAAGATGTATTCATAAATGAATTCAGCAACATATTTTTCTGAAGTGTTGAATAGGGCTTTTGCCTCTACCCACTTGGTGATATAATCTATGCAAACCAAAATATAATTTTTCTTATGAGACATGGGTGAAATTGGTCCTACAAAGACAAGGGCCCATTTATCAAAAGGTGTTGGCACAAGGGTAGACCCATGGTTCAACGCTTCAACAATGTAACAAAAAAAACCTAACTACTGGCCCTTTCGGCAACACCTATGAAGAAAATGAAGTCTCACCCGAGCTAGAGGCAGGGGGGTTGCAAGGCTCAAGTGTCTACAACCTATATGGGACACAAATTTGTGATCACAATACTTAACCAAGCACTTAGCAGTTATTATTGATTACTCTTTAACCCTTTATTCACATCATATGTAAAACCCTAATTACAGAGCAACACAGTATTCAACAAGATCTAACACATTCAAGCACTTAGCAGATGGAGATAAACCAAATCTAACATTCATTTACATTACTAAGCACTAAGATACTATATCAGATGCATCTAACATACGTAAAGATAACAACACTAAGCATAAATCACATCAATCACACAAAGAAACCATAACAACATATACATGGTTCACCCCCAACGTGGTTCGACGTCCACCAACTCTTCATCTTCTTTATTAGCGTCTTCCAATCTCTTACATCCATAGAGCCACAAAAACCCACTCCGCATAGGACAGGATATCTACGCACACCTTGCCAGATCCTCCCTCCCCAAGTTTGGTCACAACACAGAGCCTTACAGAGTCTGTGTACAAAGCACTTACAATCACTAGAACTTATCTCTACAAGTCTTAACACACAATATGCACAAAGCTAACATTAGCACTAAGCCATCGATCTAATAGGTCTATTTATTACATCGCTTAGTTATCTATTTATACATTACAAAAGGGGCCTAAACATGGGTAAAACCCATGGGCTGACATCCCATACCCATTACAAAAGGGTGGTGATATCCCGCGATCTCTGCTTCGCTTGGCACTTTGTCTTCTACCAACATGTGGAAGTCCCAAAATCGGTCAAACATGACCAGTGTTTCCATAAAACCTAGTCAAGGGCCAACAAGCCCCCAACACTCACCCGTGACTCATCCTGAGTCACTCTGATCTAGGAAACTCTGCCTCGAAGGCCTCGAGCTTGGCTCGAATTGCTTCGACCTATTGCCTCACCAAATCCTCATGCTCAAAAAACTCTTGGATAAATTTCTCTATCACTAGTCCTTCCAAGAATTGTTCCACCGTGGTGACTACTTGTTCTAGATGTGCACCTTGTCCTTCAATCTCCTCAAAAAGTGTGAAAGTTTCATCCTACACTAGCTGGAGTCTCTGGGTCACTTCCTTGATTTTACTCTAGATGGAATGGACTTGTTTCTGAACCATGTGTTGTTCTCTGGAGCTTTTCATCCTCTCGACTGTTGACAGTGGCTTCAACTATGCTTGCACTATTTCTACTTGTTGCTTTTCTTCCTAGAGCCGTGACTTCCTTAGTTAAAGGTCCTCTACAAGGCGCTCATAAGTGTATGCACTTCGATTGTTGAGTTTCATGCATTCTAAGGTCAATGCCCTGATTCTCTTGACTTCACTCTGGGTGGTTTCCTCTCTCTGATATTCCACTTCCTGCGGAGTGCTTGACACTGTCTACAATTCCAGTTCTTCCACTCTTGCTTGGAGTTGCTGAATTTCTTCAACGAGCTTCCCCACCTAGCTCTCAATGGTTTCTTCTTCCCTCTATTCTAAGCCTGTCATGGAGTGAAGTGCTCTGGTGACTGCTTATTTAACTCCCATCTGCTCCATGAGCAGTTGTTCTTTCTCCATCTATATATGCACTCTATCCTCTGTAAACTTCGCCTAGAGGTCATAATTTTCTTGTTGTACAACTCGATGTTGCTCTATTGATTCCTCCTTTTCTTTCTTTAGGGCCTCTCTAGCCTGTTCTTTTTCCTTCTGGACACACCGAAGGTGGGCCTCTGTTGAGTCTGCTAATCTACATAGTTGGGCAAGCTCATCTCCGAACTCTACTCATTCTGATGGAAATGGCGCAGTAGACACTATGCGACTCAAATAGAGAGCCGATTGTACTCCTTTAAGCTCTGCCTCGATCCTCTCAAACAGTGTCTCTTGTTTGTCTTCTCTTCTTTGCAAGATATCCTCCGAGTTGTCTGACACAGTGGCAATGATAAGTTCGATGTCATCCACCGTTAGCACAGTCTGGAATGGAAGTTTATTGGCTTTTGATTTCTTCCATGATGAAGGTTTCGTTGGGGAAACGTTTCTTTTCTTGGATGTTTTGGTCTCTGGAAGGGGATCTCTAAGAGGTGTCACTTTGCCCTCTTTCTATTTGTCTTTTGCCCCTTTGTTCTCTTCTTTGTCTACTTCGTCACCTCCTCCTCCTCCAGGTAAATATAATGCAGTCTCCTCTTATGCCCTGTGTATTTCTTGTACCTCTTCCTTCTTTTTCTTCTTGTTGTTGTTGGGTGTATCATATTCTTCACGGGTGACTAAATGACTTATGATGAGGTCAGGGTTGGAGAGTTCTGTCTGGTCTACTAGTACCAAGAATTTTTTAGGCCACTCCTTGGTGATTTCTTCCATATCTTCCTCAGTGAGTTTATAATAAATCTGCAACTCCTCCTTGCTTTCAACTCTTCAAACGGTGATATATATGAAATTCCTTTCTGTGTAGAACTTGTCAAATGGCCTGAACCGATGCAACATATTTGGTGTCATGCGAGGGAAGGATTCAATATACCTCTTCAACTGTAGATAATATGTGTGGAACACTGCGTTTGATTGCCATTTCTTTGCCATGTCGCTCAAGTACCATGGCGTAGTGAACTTTGCAGCTAGTGGTTCATACGACTCAATTTCAGGGAAGGTCACTCCTTACGGCATATCCCAAGAAATGAAGGCAATGAGAATCAACAACCAACTCAAATGAAACTCATAGCTCTAATCCCAAGCTTCATGGAAGTCTTTCTCTAACTAGTTAATGAGGTAGCTCGCCTAGTTCATTTGCAGTCCTTCAACGCATTTTCCTGCAAGGACAATGACAAACCCGATGACCTCCATTGGTCTGTTCTTCCTGACAATCTTACCAGCGATCAACTGGAAATCTAGGTGCACTGCACCATTCTAGATCGAGGATATCTTGTATCCCTGCTTCCCCTTCTCTACATCACCGTAAGTGTCATTGATTCATTGCACCAGGGCACGGTCTACAGCCTTCCTTGGGTAAAAATTCTATGGATATGGTCCTTGCATGCTTAACCCAGTGATTTGGTGGATCAACACTGAATCAATAGTGATATGCCTATACAACCATAGGTAACCACCATGGAAGCACGACAACAGGATCTTAATGCACACGTTAACCTCCTGATGTCTTCCAAAGTGTGGTAACTTCATCACATTGAGGATCATGGACCTTGCGATGTCCATGGTCCATGGATGGGGGATTATATTCAAATTCTTCCCCATTGTCTTGGTCTGGTATCTATGTGGTGTGAGCATTCCATGAGTCTTGTGATCTCCCAAGCTATATTCGCTGATATTTAATGTCAGAATCCTCTCCAACTGCAGTTTCACTGCGTGTATCCCATTCAGTAGGTATGTAGTGATCAATGTGTAGTCAAAGTCCCTTGGGATGTTGTCATGACTCACCACGCTAGCCAGAGGTAGGATGTAGTCGGGCAGGATTGATGAGATGAGCTTCACATTCGCCAATTCATCACGATGCTTGATACGTTTCTCAGCAATGGGTCATCTAGACTGACGCTTCACATTTGACTGGGATTCTTCCAATCCTCGTGTCGATGAAGCTTGTACGCCTGCAGGCATCACCTTCTCAGCCATGAGGTCTATTAGTATCTCTTCAATAGACTTTTCTACTGTGTTAAGGTCATCTAACATACATGCTCGAGATCAGATATCTCAGGTTAGTGAACAAACATTGAAGGTACTCAGATTGATGGTGAGGTATCAATAAGAACAACATGGTAATAGTTAGCTCTCTGTGGGATCAGATAATCACTGTTTTCAAAAGTGTCTGCGGTAAGACATTCGACAGGTTAAATAGATAACATCCTAATGGATCCTTCCAATGGTTAGGAACACCTCTGTCAATCCGATTCCATCCGTTATGGCGCAATCCCAACGGTCCAATGGTGAACGTTCCAGAAATAACTTCATTTCTATCCATTCTGAAGCATCATTCTAACAGTTGGGACGCCTCGCATGGTCATATCGCTCTATTGTGGCAAAGTGACAATATTAGTTGTTCTGTTATTCCAGTGAGGTTCAAATTATGCAAGCCTTCCTTCGGCGAAGTCCTCTCTGGAACCTCTTGCAATTTTTCTAACTTAGCTTTCTTCTTGCTAAGATTTCTGGCCTTCTTTCCTGTGATCTGTGTCTCTGGGTTCCTTTTTCAATTCTTGTTCTTATCTCCTCTTGGCATACTAACTTTGCACTATTGAGGGTCTTTCACAAGGTTCAAGGGTAATACTTCTTCTCGTTCTAGAGTAAGTGCTCTAGTCTCCTACATGGATAAGTTCTTTAAGTCTTCTTGTGTTCTTTCAACTTCGATAGCTTGGTCTCTGGCCCTAAGTTGCTTCAACTTTTCCTCATGTTCTTCTATTGGGTGCGTTATTCTTCTAGCCATGAAATCCCTTAATTCTTTCTTTTTCTATTCTAGAGCTTCCTCTTCAACTTTTCTTTGGATCTGATCTTTCTCAACCCAGGTCTTTCCTAGCAAAAGTCCAAAGGGGTCATTTCTCTCAACAAAATTAATGACCTTGAATTCTTCTTATGTCAATGCTCCATGAGAAATCATAGGTACATGGGAAAGTCTTCCACAAAGGGTTATCAACTTTCCTTTAAACAATCCTATTCTTCCCAATGAAGGAACCTTAACAGGCTTTCCTAAAATTTCCCAAGTACTTTATGTCATGATATTCACTGGTGTTTATGCATATAATACACATTCTATGTCGAAGTCTCTTATTCTTGTTTCTATGCACTCTTCCTCTTTCAAGATCTTTGATAGATGGTCATCTTTATGATCATTCATGGTTTCTTTCATCTATAATAATATAACTTCTGATTCTTTCTGGGTTTTCAGCATATTCTTAATCTCTTGGCCTTCCTCGGGGTTTTCTTGTCTCATGTTCATCTTTTCAACTTTATCAATCATTCTGGGGCAATCCAAAACTTCATGTCTAGTAGCTTTACAAAAAAGGAAAATAGGACATCTACTAGGGAATTCCTTAGCAAAATGTCTCGGTCTTCTGCAACTATAACAAAGAGTCAATCCTCTCTTTATTTTGAATGATCCCAACCCTTTCCTGTACTGCACACTGGGATCACAGTGTTGGACCTGCAAAACATTCTTTCTAGGATCCTGCATCCACTTGTTAGTCCAAAATTTATTTATATGCATAGGAATAAGATATCTTTAACTATTTCTATCAGACCTATTCATATCAGATCTTCTTTCTTCTAGTTGTGCCCTATTTTTCAGAATAGGAAAAAATCTATCAAACATACCTAAATCCATTCTTTCAAAGAAAAAAAAAAATTCCACTTATCTTACCTTTATCAGAGCACAAAGCATTAGGATCTTACCTCTTTTCTTCAGATTGGACTTCTCTTCTTAACACAAAGCTTCACAATTCAAGTAGAGTACTGCGCACTAGGGAAACAAATCTATGCACAGAGCTTTCTCTTCCTCAGTTCCCAACAATCACAGTTTTAGGTCTTAACAACAGACCCATTTGTTGGCACAGGGGTAGACCTAGGGTTCAACGCTTCAACAATGCACCAACAAAACCCTAAATATTGGCCTTTCGGTAACACCTGCGAAGCAGATGAAGTCTCACCTGAGGTAGAGGAAGGGGGGGTTGCATGACGTAAGTGTCTACAGCCTAGATGGGATATAGATCTGTGACCACAATACTTAACCAAGAACTTAGCAGTTATTATTCATTACTGTTTAACCCTTTATTCACAGTGCAGGTGAAACCCTAATTACAGAGTAACGCAGTATTCAACAATATCTAACACATTCAAGCACTTAGCACATCGAGATAAACCAGATCTAACATTCATTTACATTAATAAGCACTAAGCTATTATATCAGATGCATCTAACATACGTAAAGTTTACAACACTAAGCATAAATCACATCAATCACACAAAGAAACCATAACGTAGGATATACGTGGTTCACCCCCAACGTGGAGCTACATCCACCAAATATTCGTCTTCTTTATTAGCTTCTTCCAATCTCTTACATGCACAGAGCCACAAAAACCCACTCCGCATAGAACAGGAGATCTGCACGTACCTCGCTAGATCCTCCCTCCCCAAGTTCGGTCATAGCACAGAGCCTTACACAGTCTGTTCACAAAGAACTTACAATCACTTGCACTTAGCTCTACAAGTCTTAACACATAGTATGCACAAAACTAACATTAGCACTAAGCCATCAGTCTACTAGGCCTATTTCTTACATCACCTAGCTATCTATTTATACATTACAAAAGGGGCCTAAACATAGGTAAAACCCATGGGTCGACATCCCATACCCGTTACATAATATCTAAACCCAAAAAAGTTTGCAAAACGGTGGCGATATCCCGTGATCTCCGCTTCGTCTTTGGGCACCATGTCGAAGTCCCAAATCGGTCAAACATGACCAATGTTTCCACAAAAATTGGTTAAGGGCCAACAAAAGGTTCTATCAAAACTCGGGCAAGCAAGGGAATTTCATTACCTGACATGGGTCTTCCTATCCTTTGACAACTATCACAACTCCTCACATACTTGGCAGCATCCTTAAAAACGTTAGGCCAATAGTAACCTGAATGTAACACCTTATATGTTGTAAGTTTGCAAGAAAAATGGCCACCACATGGTCCATCATGAAAACTTCATAGGATTTATGGTATCTCATATTCTCAGACACATCTACGAATAATCAAGTCTAGACTAGTACGAAAAAGGTCATGGACAACCCAAGAGTAATTGGCACTTTGTGTAATAATTCTACACTTTTTCATGAGGTGACAAATGAGATGGTAACTTCCTAGTAGCCAAATAGTTTTCCATCTGCAAACCATGGGGTATTTACATAAAGGGAAGAAAGGTGCTCGTGTGGGAAACTATCATCTACGGGAATATCATCATCCTCATTTTTTATGCGTGGAAGAAAATCAGGTACCAAATTTTCCTTTCCAGGTCTGTCAAGAATGGTGATATTAAACTCTTGCAACAGTAGGAGCCACCTAGTCACTCGACCATTAGTTATGGGTTTATTCATGAGAAACCTAATGGCGGAGTGATCTATATGTACAAATACTTCATAACCTATGATGTAGTGGAGAAATTTATTAATAGCATGAACTACCGCCAAGAATTTCTTTTCGGTAACTATATAGTTTAACTCGATAAGGGACAAGTTCTTGCTCACAAATAAATGGCATAGGACTACTGGTCTTCTTTCTTCCCTAATACTCCTCCTATTGCAATGTCGGAGGCATCAGTGGATATGTAAAATGGGAGAACCCAATTGGCCCTCCTAAGAACGAGTGCCACAGACAACTTAGCTTTCAGAGTTTCAAAGTCGGTTTGACAATGCTCAGTCCAAAGAAAATCAACATCCTTTACTAACAATTCAAACATGGGTGCAAGAATCTTTGTGAAATTTTCAATAAATCATCGGTAGTATCCAGCATGTCCAAGAAAGATTCTCACCTCTTTCTGAGTCTTGGGGGGTGGAAGTCTGAAAACGACCTCAATCTTAGCAAGATCGACTTTAATCCCTTAAGATGAAACATGGTATCCTAGAACCACTCCTTCAGTCAACAACATTTTCCATTTTTCATGACTTAAAGAGAGGTTCATTTCTTGGCATCTGATAAGGAATTTTTCTAAGTTATTTAAGGCTTCCTGGTAAGTATTTCCATATACTGTGAATTCATCCATGTATACCTCCACACAATCATGAATAATATCAACAAATATCCCTAGTACTACTCGTTGAAATGTGGTAGGAGAATTACACAATCCAAATGGTAAGACCCTATGGGCATAGGTTCCCCAAGGACAAGTGAAGGTAGTCTTGTCCTAGTCCTCAGGTGCTATGAGAATTTGTTTATACCCGCTATATCCATCTAAAAAGGAGAAATATTTCTTTCCTGACAGGGTATCCAAGACTTGATAAATGAAAGGAAGAGGAAAATAATCCTTTAGAGTGGCCTTGTTAAGCTCCTAGAAATCAACACAAATTATCCATTTCCCAGTTACCTTCTTTGGAACCACTACCAGCGGGGATACCCATTTATTGTCGGAGATGGGATAAATAAATCTAACATTCAATAACTTTTGGATCTCCTCTTTTACTATATCCTTGAGTGTTGGTTTCATCCTTCTCCGGGGTTTCCTAACATGCGTTACTTCCCCCTGAGTATATATATGATGAATGCATGTGTCAGAGTGTATACCCTTCATCCCAGTGTATTCCGAGGTGAATTCCCCTAATTTTTATTTAAGGACACTTACTAACTGCTTTTGTTGGTCTACATCTAGTCTGGAATTTATATGTAGACATTTTCCTAGACTAATTTCATAGGGCATGGTATAATATGTGGCAGACTTGTCTATCTCGAAGATAAAAGATGTAGAAGATGAAATCGATGGGTCCAACTGTTCCTGAAATTCTTCCCCAAAAATGTACTCGAATTGGGGAAAGGATTGTGGAAAATCAACACATGTGATAGAAAAAATAAACTGGTTTAGAACATTTTCCATTGTGTTCTCTTGAAGTGCCCAAGAATGATCACTTGGCAATATGGGCTCTTCCCAGTCCTCATTCTCGTATGGAAATTCAAGCCACCATAGATTCTACATGATAGGTTGAGCTAGTGGATATATGGTGAGCTTCTTTATAGAGAGTCCATTCGAGATGGTCATTTCTCCGTCTCTACAACCAATAAATCATTGGTTGTGGCTAACCAAGGTCTTACCAAAATAACGACATGCCCTTTGGTAGGATATTTTGAGTGGATGACAAGAAATTCTACTGGGTACTCCCATGAGGCTAAAGTAACTATGATATCATCCAGAATTCCTTTAGGTATAACCCTTGTCTTATATGCTAATTCCAAAATAGTTGGGATAGGTCTAAGAAGAGGTTTAGCTGTAATTCCTCTAAGGTAGTAACAGTCATAACTTTGATGGCTGCCCCTAGGTCTATGAGAGTGTTTCCAATGGAAACCTGATTAGTGGTTATGGTCACTACAGGGTTTTCTGGATTTCCATATTTTTCTACCTTAGGCTGCTCTGATATGTACTCAGAAAGTTCTCCTATCAAATGTATTGTTGGAGGATCCTTCTGCTTCCTTCCTGGCTTCTTAATACACAATTATTTTACCACCTTATTGTAGATTGGAATATCCTTAATGAATTGTAGTAAGGGAATTTTGACACAGATATTCTTCAATTCATTCAAGATGTCAAATTTTGGTCAGGTGGTAGGTTTCTTGATTACTAATCTTTCTAGATAAGGAGGGGCCTTCGTAATTTGTGAAGGTTCATTTTGGGGAATCTTGGGTTCTTGGTCCTTAGGAATAATAACATCTTCCCACCTAGTGTCATCCGTGGTTTGTTTGGGGGTTTCCTCCTTCTTCTTCTTCCTAGATGACTACTGAAGGTCTCTCGTTGTCCAAAAAATTTCCCGACCTTAGTTGAATCTCCTGCAATGGAATGGGGGAAATAACATATGTTGGGAAGGCTTGCATCTCAACATTGTGAAGAGGTTGAGTGGTTTTATTATTGAGATTGGGCACTGGTTGTGTCGGTAATAATTTCGGTCTTAGGGAGATTGCATTATGATATTGTTGTGGTTGTTGTGAAATAAGAGGTAAAAGTGGTGGAACAAAACCTGGCAAAAGCTGCGGGATGTTCGGTGGAAACTAAGGGTAAGGATGGTGGGGCATAGGGACAGATTGAGCTTGAGGATTTCCTTGGTTATCTCATCCTCTCCATCCTTGAATCCAAGGATGGTGATACTGTGTAGACCAATTTTTCCAACTCGGTGAGTTCCACTGTTGTGGTTGTTGATAATAGGGTGGAACTTGAGGTTGTAGATTCGGGTATGTAGGCTGATTCCTAGCCTACCATGGCCTCCTAGGTGGATAAGAGGACTCCCCGGGATCCTTTCTTCTATATATGGCTAACAAACCTCGTAATAATGGACATTTTTTAGTTGAGTGGTCCTCCATGCAGAAGCCACAAAATGAAATGCTATCTAATGGGCATTCCCTTGAGGAATGCTTCCTTCTACATCTTGGGAAAAATATGCTCGTTGCTGCATTTTCCTCCTCCTGTTTCTTTTTAATCTTTAGGGTGACCAAATGGGGACCTATTTTGCTTAAGATATATGTCTTTAAGTTCTCTAGAAGTTTCCCTATCTCTAATCTTGTGATACCACTTGAACTAACTAGTTTTAAGTTTCTACTATAAGGATCCTGAACATTCTTCCTTATTTTAGCTCTACTCCTCAAGTAATTCTTACACATTTCACATATTTGAATAGATGGTTTATGGGAGATGTCACCTGATGCCATCAGGTTAAGTATCTCTAGGTATTCTTCCAAAATTCATTTAAGGAAAAGGGCCCTGAATGCATCATCTGGAAGGTCATGGTACTTTGATTTCTGTGAGATATAAGCAAACCGTTCCATATAATCCTCGTGATTCTCGTCTTCTAATTGTTGTATTTTGAAAATATCATTATGAGAATACTTGGACATGCAGTAGTTGTTGGCACAGGGGTAGACCCAGGGTTCAATGCTCAAGGGTGTACCAACAAATCCCTAACTATCGACCCTTTCAGCAACACCTATGAAGCAGATGACGTCTCACCCGAGGTAGAGGCAGGGGTGGTTGTAGGACTTAGGTGTCTACAACCTTAGCTGGGACATAGATCTGTGATTATCTTTCTTACAACACACTTAGCATCAGTTATTTCCTAACATACATTCACTAATACACTTCGCAGAAAGCACAGAGCATCGCAATAATTACTCAGATCTAGAACATAGCAATGATAAATAGGTTATACACAATAGATTAAGAACTTAGCATATTATGTATTATATCTAGAATGAATTCATACCTCATAAGCACAAAGCATGAATAGATCTATCTAAACATATCAGATAACTTAGAAAGAGAGAGAAAAATACATCACCACAATACACAGAGTTATCGTGGTTCACCCCCACCCTGGGGCTACATCCACAAATTATTCTTTATATTATCTTGGTCAAGCAGTTACAACACGAAGCTTCAATGACCCTTACCCCGCATAGGACAAGAGATCTGTGCAGCTCACTAGATCCTCTTTCCCTGGGTAGATTCGAGCACTAAGCCTTCTCACACTCTGTGCACTCAACACTATTACAACATGCACAGAGCTCTTACAGTCACACTGACTTCTGATCACATAGATCCAACTTATGCACTAAGCCATCGACTAGACATGGCCCCCTTTTGTACATGGCTTACACCTCTATTTATACATAGAAAAAGGCCTAAACAAGGGCCGACATCCCTTTCCCGTTACAATATTCCCAAAAAAACCAAAAAGGGTTTCACAAAAGGTGGTGAGATCCCGTGATCTCCGCTTTGCCATGCGCTCCATCTTCGATAGGCAGTTGAAGTACCAAATGGTCAACTATGACCAAGTATTCCTCAAAACTTGGTTGAGGGCCAACAGGCTCCCAACACTCACCTTTGATTCATCCCGAGTCACTCTTTTATGGGTAACTCTACCTCGAAGGCCTTGAGCTTCGCTCGAGATGCTTCGACCTGTTTCTTTGCTACTGCTTCCTGCTCGGCAAACTCCTAAATGAGTGCGTTACCAAATGGTCCTTCTAAGCACTACTCTGTTGTGTTCACAATTTGTTCCAGGTCTGTCCCTTGGATCTCAATCTCTAAGAATAGTTGACATGCCCTATTATGCAAAGGTTGAAGTTGCTGCGTCACTTCCATGACCTTGCTCTGGATCATATGAATTTTCTTCTGCATGATGCGCTGTTCGTGGGACCTCTTCATTTTCTCTATGGTTAGTAGGGCCTTCGGCTATACCTATAACTTCTCGGCTTGGTACTTCACCTCCTGGATTTGTGACTCCAATTTATGCAATTTAGGGTTCTCGGATAGGTTCTCATGTATCTGCGCACTTCTACTACTTAATTTCTTACATTCTTCAGGGAGTGCCTTAATTCTTTCTACTATACTTTGGGCATTCACTTCTCATTGGTCACGTTCTTCTTGTGGAGTAATCGGTTTAGCTTGGAACTCTAGTTCTACTACTCTTTGTTGCAGTTGTTGAATGACTTCAACAAGCTTCATTACTTGGAATTCTATGGGTTCTTCGGCCTTCTATTCTAAGCCAGTCACAGAGAAAAATTCTCTGTTGACAACTTATTCGATCCTAATTTTCTTTGTGAGAAGTTGCTCTTTCTCCTTTTGGATCTTTGCGCATTCTTTATCAAACATCTCCTGGATGGCCTCCTTATCTTGTTGTGTAGCTTGGCACTGCTCTATGATTTCCTCATGTACATGCTTTAGGGCCTAGGTGGCCTACGCTGTTACTTCTTCTTCTTTCCGAAGGCATACTTTGACTAGGTCGACAATCCTATGAAGTTGAACTGACTCATCTCCTACTTCAGGTGTTCCTTGTGGCATAGGCGCAGTGGAGACTACGCGGTTAGACTGTACGGATCGTTGTACTCCTTGGAGATCGACTTTGATTCTGTCGTACATCGTCTGTTGCTTGGCTTCCTGATTTTCTATAATTTCTTCTATGGCTTCATTCAAAGTCGTGAGGAGAAAGCTAAAGTCATCTAGATTGAGCGTGGTCTTCATCTTGGTCACGGTCGCTTTGGCTTTCTTCTTAACAGAAGACTTTGAAGGTGACCCTTTTCTTTTCTTTATAACTTCAACTTCGTCTTCTGGTTGCTGTTCAACTTCTTCTAGGTCTTTGTCGTTACCTTCTTCATCTGGTGTGACGGAAGCTATCCTTACAGAGTGGCTATCCACATCTTGAACCTCTTCAATTTTCTTCGTCTTCTTTGTCTTCCTTGTCTTGTGTGTCTTACTGGGCCCAGGTGTTTCCTGCGCAGCTTCTGGGCTGTTGATATCTGAAATATCCATTGGATATGTTGCAACGAGGAGGTCCACTGACCATTCCTTGGTGATCTCTTTAAGGTCTTCTTCTGTCAGTTTATAATAGGATTGCAGCTACTCCCGGTGCTCATCAGTGCGTGGAGTTAGGTATATGAAGTGGCGGTCCATGTTGAACTTCATTAAGGGTTTGAATCTGTGGAGTGTGTTCAGAGTAATGCGAGGTGTGGCTTGTATCGCGGTCTTCAACTGGATGTAGTATCTGTGAAAGAGGGTATTCGACTGCCATTGCTTGTTCATATCTGTCATGTACCATAATGTACTGAGCTTCGCAGCCAATGGTTCAAACGGTAGGGTTTAAGGAAAAACAACATCCTCTGGCATCTCCCATGCTATGAAGGTGATTAGCATGAGAAGCCAGCTAAAGTGGAACTCATATCCTTGGTCTTGTGCTTCTCTGCAATCCAATTCGAGTTGATCTGCTAAGTACTTCGACCAGTTCATTTGGACTCCTTCTACGCATTTTCTTTTGAGATCAACTACAAACCCAGATACTTGCATCGGTCTGTTCTTGCAGACTAAATTTCTTGTGATCATCTGACAGGTGAGGCATACTGCGCCACTGTCAATAGAGGTTACCTTGTAACCTCGTGCACCTTTTTTAATATTTCCATAGGCCTCTTTAATATTTTGTGAAAGAGCGTGATCCATGGTCTTTTCAGGGTAATAGTGTTGTGGGTCAGGGCCATGCATGCTCAGCCCGATGATCTAATTGATCAGTGCCAGATCAATCATTATACATCAATTCAACCAAAGATATCCTCCATGGTAGCTCTCCAGTAGCAATTTTATGCAAGCATTCACCTCTTGGTTCCTGCCAAAGTGTGGAATCTTCATTACATTAGTAAGGTGGAATGTGCTAGGTTCATCATCCATTGCTGAGGGANTCTTGAAATTCTTCCCCTTTGTCATCATCAGATACTTGTGCGGGGCAAGCATACTGTAGGCTTTCCAGTCACCAAAATTGAAGTTGCAAAAATTCAATGTTGCGAGCTTGGTCTGCTCATTGTGAACTGTGCGCATAGCGTTCGGTAGGTATGTAGTGATCATAGGATAATCGTAATCTCGAGGCACACTGTCATGGTTGATTTCACCTTTCAGAGGAGGTATGTAAGAGGGAAATATGGTCGGGATCAGTTTGGCCTTTGCGATGTCATCTCTATGTTTAGTACGTTTCTCAACGGTCTGTCGGGATGGTCCAGCTCGAGTAGTGGATGGAGAAGCTGATACTCCTTTTGATGACGAGGCTTGGACTCTGGTAGACATTCCTCTTTTCGACATAACTCTTTTGGTTCTTAAGCTAGCGAGTACTTCTCTCACCGATTCTTCTGCTGTGCTAAGATCGTCGGACATGTAAGCTTAGGATCACTTTCTTAGGTTGTCAATGGGATGAAGGTACCGTAATTGAGTAGAGACAAAGGCGGGGTAGTCACTATTCCACAATGCTGGTATTCAGTGAGCTCAAGATCTCAATTGGAAAAAGTGTCTTACGGGCATGGCGTGAAGAATAAGTAGGTAAAGATATAACGAATTGCTTGCAATGGATAGGAGGGTCCATTAACTCTTGATCTATCTGTTATGGCATAGTCTAACGGTCAGGTAACAGGACATAGCTTTCTTTCGAGCCATTTGGGCCATCAACGGAACGGGTAAATTGTCTCTTAATGACTATATTACTTCGACATGGTGAAGTTACATATGTCGTTGTTCTGCTATCCCGACGAAGCTCAAACTCGCCATGTTTTCCTTCTATGGGGTTTCTTCTGGAACGTTCTATAATTTCTCCAACTTCTCTTTCTTCTTCATGAGTTTTCTAGCCTTCTTCCCAGTGAACTTTGTCTCAGTCATCCTTTTTTCATTATGATTATTTTCTTCTCTTGGCATGGTAACTTCACAGTGTTGAGATTCTTTCTTCAGATGCCCAAGTATTACTTTTCCAACATATTTTTCGGTTCTCTATGGTTCTTCTGGCATTCTGTCAACTTTGTCATCCAAGTTCCTAGGGTCAAGAACCCTTGATCTGTTCTCCCATTCTTCAATCAACTACGCAATCCTTCTAGTCATGAAGTCTCTTAACTCTTGTCTCTGTTGTTCTAGTTCCTTTTCTGCTTCCTGTTTTCTGGCTTGATATTTCTCAATCCAAGGTTTACCAAGTAATATAGTAAACAGGGCGTTGTCCTCCATGAACTTAACAATCTCAAAATCTTCTTACATCGAAACTCCATGAGAATTCATAAATATCTGAGTGAGATTTCCACATAGGTTTACCAACTTTCCTCTGAATAACCCTATTCCTCCTAATGAATGGGTCATGTTAGGTCTTCCTATAACTTTCCAGGTTCCTTCTGTCATAATGTTCACCTGTGTTTCTTCATCCAAAACATAGTTAATGTCGAAGTCTCCTATTCTCACTTCGATCTGTTCTTTCTTCTTGAAGATTTATAATAAGCTGAGGTCTCTGTGATCATTAAGGGTTTCTTTCATTTTCATCAGTACTTTCTCTGATTTTTTCTGGGGTTCCTTTATAGTCTAAGCCTCTTGATCTCTTTCTTTCTCTATATTCAACTTTTCAAGTCTAGTAATCATTCTAGGGCAATCTAGTACATCATGGTCCATAGCCTTACAAAAAATACAACTAGGTCTACGCCCAGGGCATTCCTTAGCAAGATGTTCGGGCCTTCTTGTTATAACCCTAAATTGCACCACACATGCTTACTTGGCATCAGGCCAACTCATATCCCTTCATTGCCAAAACATCTGCTGAACAACCTCTTTGAAAATCCTTTTAGGTAAAGGCACACGTGCCCTAACCCACTACTGTACGCGTTTGAATGCTGGCAGGCCTACTACAGCTCATGTTTACCTAACAAAACCCAAAAATAGGAAAGTTTCCAATGGGACAAAAAACTATGGGTCAATTAACTGAAACTCCCAGCCATGCATGGCTGAGAGTTCGTTCAAAACCCTAGCTCCTTCTAGCCTATAAAAGAAGGGGTAGGGGTACTATTTGGAGGGAGGAAAATTATAGCAAAGAAACTCTTCCCATTTGCCAAATCCATTTGTCCCAACCCTTTAGCCTTTCCTCAAGCCTAAGGATAATTAACGCAAAGCAGTTGGAGGACAAAAGAAGAGGAGCCCAGGATCAGGATCAAGGAGCGGTGGCCGGTCTCGACTACAATTGTAAGTTGATTCATTTTGAAAATAATAAAAGAATACTTTTCCCGTCCCAATGCATGAGTTACATGTGGTTTGTGTAATTTATGCTTAATTTCTAACCCTCAAGTAGAAAAGTAGCATGCATGCGTAGTTGTTTGTTTTGATTGCAAGATTACTTTGGAAGGAGCCACGCAAGAAAGTAGTCAAGAGCGCAACGGAGGATCTACACCAAACATCAGTAAAAAGGTTAGTAGTTCCTTTCCATGTATGCATAGTGAAAGAGGGCTTTAAGTTTTGGGGTGGTAGGTTAAAAGGTCATTTCTTTAAGGTCAATATATGCATGCAAGCCTAGCCCTAGCTTGTTAGTCCGTAGGGTTTTATTTCCCAACAACAGAATTGGCGACTCCACTGGGGAAGATACTCTTTAGGGTTTATGGATTTAGTTTTTAGGTAGTTTAAGAGATTAGATTTTCTGTTTCTTTGCCTGTATTTTTCAGTAAGGCCTGAGCTAGTAGGGAGCCTGGTTCTTTATACCAGTTCTCCTTGACTGTTTCTTGACGGCAATTTTCAGGACACACAGAGGTACACGCAGCTTGTAGAAGGCCTGCACATGTGTGCCCGCACCCTAACCTTCTATATCCCCACGTGAACGCTTGCTGCAGAGGTTTCAGTGGAGTGTAGGAGTCAAAGAGCTTGAGAGGTAGTCCTCCTCTTCCTTGTCATAATTTTACATTCTCAGGGGGCTTTCTGGATCCTGTCTGAGTCTTGCTGGTTCACAGTCTTGTCTCAGTTTGCTTTATTGCGTTTTGTTATTTCTTGCAATTATTTTTCTTTTTTGTTAAGAAGAAGAATCCAAGACTTTAAGAGACCCTGGTTATCAATACCAGAGGCCTCTTCCTGGTCTGGGCTGCCTATGGTTGTTTTTGTTTGGTGGTTTACACATACATGTGGCCTGTGCAAGTACAGCCCATGGGTACACGCGCTCTGTTATAGCTCAGCACGCGTTTGCACGCGTGTTTTTTCAGTGACAGAGGCGTGCTTTGACAGGTTTCTTTTCAATCAGGGTGGGGCAATCATCCCCTCCTGTGGTGAGAAGTGTTCCTCTCAGGTGTTTGAGCCCAGGGTCGAACAGTCAGTAGGTTAGGGCCTTTTACCTTTAGCCTGTTGTTTCTTGGTTGATAGTTGATAGAAAAGATAAAAAAGAAAGTTTTTGTTTTATGGTTTTTAGAAAAGCGTAGGAGTCTGTGCTTTCTTGATTGCCATTGTGTATCTTTGCTTTGATTCCTTGCGATCTACGCTTTAAGCCCGAATTTTGTTTTGTTTTCTTGGTTTTGTGCTTGTCGGCATTTTCCCTTTGTTGCTTCATTTAGCACTTAAATAAAAAAATATATATATATTTCTGTTTCATTTTCTTCTTTGTTGGAAGATTGTGTTTCTGCATCAATAGCTAGGAAGACGTCTTTTGTTCATAAGTTTTTGCAGTGCATTTAGAGCATAAGTAGCTCGTAGTCGAGCGAAATTCCTTTATGTTTGCTGCATGAAATCTTNGGAGAGGAAACTCTCCAAGGCCACTCAAAACCAAACATTGGAGTCTGTGATAGGGAGTGTAGAAGTCCAGTTTCGTGGAAGTTATCCGGGACCCCCCTCTAACACAGGGGCTAAACACGAGGTCACATAAGGAAAGGTAGTGGAGATAACCCCTCCAAAGCTGAACCGAGCGTAGTGGAGAACACATATCGAGGATTTGTTTTGGGATTCCGTCGTTTGCATTTTCCACGGGGCTTCGTGGGTCTCGAATCCGTTCGATGTCCTCAATTGTCTTCTGGACCATTTGCTCTCGATACCCTTGACAGGTTTCGGGCTTGATACCCTAGTCATTGTGGTCTACCTGACTATCGACTGTACCCGCCTGGTGACTATTCACGTGCTGGAAAATTAGTTGCCAATATTCTTTAGGGACATACATAGGTGACTACGGGGGTATACCACGGTACCTAGGACAGACATCGGGCCATGCTTTGCAGATTATACCCAAAGGGTGATTCCGTTTTCAAGTTGCACTTGCACCGGTAAGTTGCTCTAGTGTTGGTTGTTGTAATTGTTCTTCAAAATAGTTAGTGATTGCTTGTATTATCTTTTAGGGGCTTCTTTTTTAGTGTGTGTTACTGTTTGAATGTGTAGAATACCTTAGCGTTTCTTGGATCTTCTCACACAGTGGAGGATCCTGAGCTCCGTCAGTCATGAAGGCTTCTGGGCTCATCGCCGGTTATACTGGAGCCACCCCCGCCACCATTGAGGCGGAAGCTAGACCAACAAGGGTCTTTCGAAGCAACCGGGTTGCAAACCATTGTGCGCGAACAACTCCCGGAGGAATCAACCACCAATATTGGTTCGGTTGAAACCCAAACCACTGATACTTGGCCATCAGTCAGTGTACCAATCCTGTTTTATGAATGCCTGTTAGTGCCTCATACAACTATGGAAGCACACACTGTTACTTCCTCTGGGAATTCTTCCATTCCCACCACTGTTGCTACCACAGGAGAAGCATCTCCTAACTTGTCATCGTCGACCCAAGCCACCATGGTATCAGTCGCAACTACGTCGCCCCCATCTATCGCGGCGGCCACAAATCCCTTTACACCTAGTGCGATAGGCTCTCCGTTCTCATACGGTATGCCTAGTTCAGGCACAAGTCCTGCACTCACTCACTCCACTTTACAGACTTTGGGTCTGGGGATAGGGAGCTCTACCGCTCCTCTACAAGGTCAACTTGGGGGCATTCCTGTCCCTTTTAACGCCTTTCCTTACGCTGGAGGTCATATCTCTCCTTTGTCCCCTTCGCTTGGTGGTCTGCATCAGCAGTCCACCGGGCAGCCTGCACACATGAGTTTATTTGGAGCCAGGAGTCAAGGAACACCTGCACACACTATGCTGGTAGGTTCCTCGCCATTTGTTTGGAACGAGACGTTTGGTAACAACACTTTCTTATCCACTGCTTTCCCATCTGGGGGCACTCCCATTTCTGGACAGTCTACTCTGGCGCAGGGTACTATTCCTGCGTCAAGGGAACATATAGCAGGACTTTGGAACTCAGGTCAAGGATTCGTTCCCTCCTCTGGAATGTCATTCTGGGGTAATTCTTTCCACAGTCAATGGAACCCTAGATAGACTTCTATGCCTCTTCCATCAGAACCGGCATGGGGTAATCCTTACCAAAGTCCGTCAAACACGATGAATGCCCAACATCCTATGTCCTTTATGGGGAATCAGCTAATGATGTCTCTAAAGATGCAAAATCCTTACACTGGTCAGGGCCATGGTTTCTACCAGAATCCGGGCCAGCAACCAAACTTTTCCTGGCAACCTGGTGCTAGTCAAACTCCAGGACCCTTTTTTCCAGGCTATCAGCAGCAACCCAAACTACCATTCCTGGCAATGTTACACTTGCTAGATTTGACAATGTTGTTAAATGATCCTATTTGTCACGATCCACGTTGGCCTCCTATGCCGACGAATTTTCCTTCGGACATTCCAAAGTTTGAGGCCAAGCCTAACGAAGATCCAGGTGATCACGTGACTACTTTCCATCTTTGGTGTTCATCTAATTCATTGAAAGATGACTCCGTTCAGTTGCGATTGTTTCAACGCACTCTTATCGGGAGTGCCGCGAAATGGTACATCAAGCTTGATCACTCAAGATATTCTTCTTTTGGCGAACTGGCGATGGCCTTCCTTAACCATTTCCAGTTACCTATGAGATACGATGTTGGCACATAGTTGCTTGCCAATTTCGAACAGACGACAGCGGACCATATCTCTGATCATATCATAGAGTGGAGACGTCGAAAGAGTCTAATCAAAGTACCAGTACCACCAACATTCCTTCTTGAGTGGTTCCTTAAGTCTTTAGTCCCACAATTATCCAAAGACGTCGCGACTTTAGGAGTTTTCTCTGAAGAAAATTCCATCATAAGGGCTCAACAGTTTGAGCTCATCTATTCTCAGTTTGGTTTATTATACAACATCTTGTCGGATGCACCACGATTGATACTGGCTAAAACTAGACAAAGAGTTGGACCACATGTCGATGGTATTGTAGGTTCAGCACAAACCAAGTCTGCTGAGCAATTGACAAAACAATTGCAACAGTTATCTATACAACACTCAGCGACCAGCTAGACTACTGCTTTGGTTTCTCCTCCTACCCAAACGTCGGAAGTACACTCCATACAAACGACTAACCCAAAGGCCACCCAACAGCCTGAAGGGAAGAAAAAACAACGCAAAAAGGGTAAGCGGGATTAAAAACCCGCTGATAATGCTGGCGAGGGCACCATGGAAAAAAGGAAGGCGAGATATCCGTGCAATTTATGTGCGGAAGACCACCCGACCCATCTATGTCCTTGAATTGCAGAGGCCCAGAAGTTTGTCACACAGCAACAACAAGCTGTGTTGACTAATCCCTTTCAGCATGGGAAGAATTTAACTCAAGCCTCTACAAGTACCGAAGGGGGCAGCCAAGAAACCTGCCCTCCTTCGAACAATTCCTTATCCGTGAACGTATATATGGTGAGGGGTGATGCTTTAATAATGACTAGAGCGCATGACTATAGTAAACCAAGCCCCTCTGAGAAGGGTAAAGAAGCTGAGATCCCATCTCCTCCTCTACAGATCGAGAAGACATTGGGTGAAACAATGACACGTATTCCAAGGATGCATTTAAGAAAGCTTCTCACAACCCAAATGCAAGGGCCACCCAGAACTACTCTGTGGTGGAAGATTTATCACAAACCCCTTGTGCGATGTCCACTTTGGAGGTCCTCCAAAGCTGCCCTGCTCAGAGGAAAGCCTTGCTAACTGCTTTAGGATCTACTGAGACTTGTAACCTGGGTACCATCATGCTATATACAACCCACTTAAAACCTCGTCTGCCTTACCACGTAGTGTTTCAGATAGTAGTGGCTCATCCCATGAAAACTTTTACACGGAATATCTTTCGCACGGTGGTCGACGAGGGTGCCTCGACATGTGTTATGTCGTTAGCATGTTGGAAGGCCATTGGCCAGCCTACTTTGTCTCCATCACCTACTCTTCTCACTGCGTTCAACAGTCATTCTTTCCGACCACATGGTATCATTCCTTCTTTCCCTGTGCAGTTAGGAGGGAAGATTGTGTGCATCGAAGTAGAGGTCGTCGATGCTCCCCTCGACTATAACCTCTTGTTAGGTCGGATTTGGACTTATGCTATGCAAGTTGTGGTCGCTACAGTTTTTTGAGTCTTGTTGTTTCCACACAAGGGTCGGATAGTGACCATTGATCAATTGTCCTTCTCTAGACCTAACCCAGCTTCGGGGGCATCCACGGTTCCCATGATTGATAATCCTCAGCCCGGTGTCGTTAATGTAGGAGTTGGGTTGTGCCCATCCTTGATGGGTACCTTTGATTACCCACCTCCTCAAAATGATGTCCAGTTTATATCTAGTCACCACAAGGCTGAGATTTTTCACATTTCGTCATTCCGCATGACTTACTTTGGGGATCCGTGGATTCTTCCTTCCCCATCAGCCACGATGGATGAGACAGGGCACTCTGGCATGTCCATGCCCTTGTCGGCCGTTGAAGTAGCGTACTCTTTAGTCCAGCAAGCTTCAACTAACTCTGATCCGACTCCCACACAAGAGTTGGATCCACTTCTCGAGCCTATTTGGGCTCAGGGCTCTCTTGCTACCACCGATTCATTAGACTTAGTCTTTCCTTCTGACGAAGCAGTAATCGAAGCAATGACTAGTCCAGACAAACCTTGGGATGATCTTCATCACAGATCATATTTCCTCCTAAAGTTAAGCCGAATCAAAGTAGGAGAATTCACCGTGACTATGACCGCAGTTAGGTCTTGTCATACTAATCCCTTAGCTACACACAAGGTCTATGCTGAGGATAATATGGTAACCATTGCTGAAATGATACCTATCAATATCTCTAGAACCCCTGGCATCATAGATAATGTTTTCGTCGGAGCATACAACTCCCCCAAAAAGATGCCAGGCATCGACCCACAAAGAGTCTATCATGAGATAACTTTGTTGTTTTTTAAGCTCACTTTGAGATCTAAAAGCAACATCTAGCGAGAATGCATTTATGCTTTTCAATCTTGTCCGGATTAACTAAGAAAAGTAACCATTGTGGAGTCTTCTTTAAGCCCTTTTTAGACTCCTTAAAGATGAAAAGATTGCCGAGTGACCTTGTTTCTTCACACTCGTTAAATTGGTCCAGAAGAACATTCCTTAAACGGGTCTTCTTTTAAGCCCTTTTCAGGCCCTTTAAAAATGAAAAGATTGCCGAGCGATATTGTGACCTTTCACGCCCGTTAAACTGAAATTTGAAGTCACGTCTGTCCGGTGGTAGTTTACCCCTTTTTCAGTCCGGACGGTCAACTGTACGAACAAAGGTATACTCTATCGAATTCCCATTCTTTAGAAGAGTATTCTCAGGTATAATTTTATTCCTTTTTCGGGCCTGAGGGACTAAATTTACGAAAAAGAAACCCCCACGAAGTCCATAGTTAAGCTCTTTTTAGACTCCCTAAAATTGAAAAGATCGTCGAGTGACCTTATTCTTTCACACTTGTTAAATTTGTCCAGAAGAATATTCATGACAGAGTCCATAGTTAAGCTTTTTTTAAAGTCCTTAAAAGTGAAAAAGTCGCTGTGTGATCTTGTCCTTGTCACACTCGTTAAAATGGTTTTGAATTGACGTCTAATCGGTGCTAGTTTATCCCTTTTTCTAACCGACTAGACTATTGACGAAAAAGGTACCCCAATGGAGTTTCCTTTTATGCTTTTTCAGACTCTCTAAATATGAAAAACCACTGAGCTTCCCTTCTCTGGGCTCGTTAAACTTACATCGAAGGACGTTACCATTGTGTGTTATATCAAACGCATTTGCATACCTTACTCATCCGACTTGTAACAGTTTGTGTTTGCGGCTTAACACCTTTGGCCGCTGGAGGATTTTTCCTGAGTATAATTTCACCAGAACATCTGTCTTGTCCTTGTGCCTCGAGCTTGTATGTTTGCAGTACTCGTTCCTCCATTGTAACGTAATATTCCTTTATTCTTTTTCAAAATCATCAAAAAGAACAAAAAAATCAAATATACCCCAAAAAGAGGATGGGAAAAGTATTTTCTTTATTGGCAGCATAATGAGTCGCCCTTGGATGAAGCACATATGTCTGTTTGATCATCAGACTATGGGATGTAGTATGACCTTAGGAATCTTTTTCTCGCTATATAGAGTTGTTTCCTCCACTGTTTGGTTACTCTTCCAAACATATGGAGAGTTTGCATTGCCTCCTACTTTGTAGACTTATGATTAATAGATATGTTGCCTGAGTCTTATTACTTGTCATGCTATTATCCAAGGGAAGTTTGTCACTAAGCCTGAGTCGGCCCCTCTGCAATATGTCTCTTGTCCGCATACCTAGCCATCCTGAATGTCCAATAAAGTCCTTGTTCGAAATCACTGAAGCCTTCAGTCCGATCATCAAGATTATCAAGTCTATAACCGACGAGCGGTCGAAGACCTCTGGGTAGTGCAGTTGTACACTCATATTACACTCCTACCCGAGTTTAGAAGATTTTGAAGTTGTTGCTCGAGCTCTGAAGTATAGCCATCAGGCCGAATCATCTTCTGGGATATGGATACTATATATGTATATCTTTCTGATTTCGAGAGGTAGCTCCGCTGTGTATTATTCGCGGCTACTCTTTATAGCTATTTGACATGGATCTACAGTGTATTTGATTGGTAGCCATGATTCTATTTTATCCCGAGCATGGGTATGCCTGCCTCAGTGAGACATTTATTATTTTGCAGATGGCACCTCCTGATTCCTGATTCTTGGGCTCCCTCATTTAGCGTATCAGTACAGATTGGTAAAATATTGGTAATGTATTTCAGCCATCAGATGCTCTTCTGACCTCACACATTAGGGGCATCTGTTATAACCCTAAATTGCACCACACATTCTTACCTGGCATCAGGCCAACTCATATCCCTTCATTGCCAAAACATCTGCTGAACAACCTCTTTGAAAATCCTCTTAGGTAAAGGCACCTGCGCCCTAACCCACTACTGCACGCGTTTGAATGCTGGCAGGCCTACTACAACCCACATTTACCTAACAAAACCCAAAAATAGGAAAGTTTCCGACGGGACAAAAGGATATGGGTCAGTTAACTGAAACTCCCAGCCATGCATGGCCGAGAGTTCATCCAAAACCCTAGCTCCTTCTAGCCTATAAAAGAAGGGGTAGGGGTACTATTTGGAGGGAGGAAAATTATAGCAAAGAAACTCTGCCCATTTGCCGAATCCATTTTTCCCAACCCTTTAGCCTNTTATATGTGGTTTGTGTAATTTATGCTTAATTTATAACCCTCAAGTAGAAAATTAGCATGCATGCGTAGTTGTTTGTTTTGATTGCAGGATTACTTTGGAAGGAGCCGCGCAAGCAAGCAGTCAAGAGTGCAACGGAGGATCTACACCAAACATCAGTAAAAAGGTTAGTAGTTCCTTTCCATGTATGCATAGTGAAAGAGGGGTTTAAGTTTTGGGGTGGTAGGTTAAAAGGTCATTTATTTAAGGTCAATATCTGCATGCAAGCCTAGCCCTAGCTTGTTAGTCTGTAGGGTATTATTTCCCAACAACACTTCTGCAATTGTAACAAAGAGTTAATCCTCTCTTTCTCTTCAATGATCCCCAACTTTTCAGGTACCGTGTGCTACGATCATAACAGTTAGCCTGCAAAAATTTCTTTCTAGGATCCTGCATCCATTGGTTAGTCCCAAAATTCTTTCTATGCATAGGTATAACGTATCTATCACTATACTTATGAGATCTATTCATATCAAAATTTCTTTCATCTATTAATGCCCTAGTTTTGAAGCTAGGGTAGAATCTATCAAACATACCTAGATCCATGCTTTAGGAACAAAAAATTTCACTTATCTTACTTCTACAGAGCGCAAAGCTTCCAGATCTAAGACTTTTAACTATTCTTACCTTTATCAAAGCATAGAGCTTACATATCTTACCTCTTTCTTTGGATATCTGACTTCTTTATCTTCAAATCTGACCTCTCTTCTTTAGATCTAACCTTTCTTTCTTGGCACAAAGCTTCATTTTTCAAATAGAACACTGCGCACTAAGGCAACAGATCTACACACATAGCTTATTTTGCACAAAGCTTCTTCTTCTTTAGTTCCTAGCAATCATAGTTCCAGGTCCCAGCAACAAAACCATTTGTTGGCACAGGGGAAGACCCAGGGTTCAACGCTCAAGAGCACACCAACAAAGCCCTAACTACTGACCCTTTCGGCAACACCTACGAAGCAGATGAAGTTTCACCCGAGGTAGAGGCAAGGGTGGTTGCAAGACTTAGGTGTCTGGAACCTTAGCTGGGACACAGATCTGTGATTATCTTTCTTACAACGCACTTAGCATTAGTTATTTCCTAACATACATTCATTAATACACTTCGCAAAAAGCACAGAGCGTCGCAATAATTACTCAGATCTAGCACTTAGCAATGATAAACAAGTTATACTCAATAGATTAAGCACTTAACATATTATGTATTATATCTAGCATGCATTCATACCTCATAAGCACAAAGCATCAATAGATCTATCTAAACATATCAGATCACTTAGCAAGAGAGAGACAAACACATCGACACAATATACAGAGTTACTGTGGTTCACCCCCACCCTGGGGCTACGTCCACAAAGTCTTCTTTATATTATCTCGGTCAAGCAGTTACAGCACAGAGCTTCAATGAACCTTACCCAACATAGGACAAGAGATCTGTGCATCTCTCTAGATCGTCTTTCCTCAGGAAGATCCAAGCACTAAGCCTTCTCACACTCTGTGCACTCAGCACTATTACAACATGCACAGAGCTCTTACAGTCACACATAATTTTCATCACATAGATCCAACTTATGCACTAAGCCATCGACTAGACAGGGCCTCCTTTCTTACATGGCCTGGACCTCTATTTATACATAGAAAAAGGCCTAAACAAGGGCCGACATCCCTTTCCCATTACAATATTCCCCCAAAATCCCAAAAAGGCTCCACCAAAGGTGGTGAGATCCTGTGATCTCTGCTTCGCCATGTGCTTTGTCTTCGATAGGCAGTCTAAATGTTCAACTATGACCAAGTATTCCTCAAAACTTGGTCGAGGGCCAACAATAGTCTTGGTATTTCTTAAGAAATGTATCTTTCATGGCTTCCCAAAACCTAATACTAGATTCCCCCAATCCCATGAACCATCTTACTACAGAGTTCTTGATGGTGGCAGGAAAACGTTTTAGTTTCTAGGCATCTTGTAAGTAGTTGTAGCTCCTGCACAAGATGCCGAACTCAAATGGGAAAGTATCCAGGTCTTCACTTATTTTACCATAAAAGGTGGGCAGTGCCGAGAGGGGGATGTTTTTCATATTGAAATTTTGTTTGGTGTCCAAAATGGGAAACCCGAAGGTTGTCTCGGTTTGGTTTCCATCTTATTCTCCCTCCTCGTGTCTTACATGGTTGTGATCCTCCTGATCATCCATAATGGTTTGGTTTCCAAAAAGAGAGTACCTAGATGGTTTTGTCCTTGAAGATAACAAAGTATCCTAAGGTTCTTTTCTAAGAAAGGTATCCCTTTGATGGGAATGTCTTCCGACTGCTTGGATGTCTGGGACTCTACTCGAGTCAATTGAGATTGTTGGTGCCAAAGCTTCTGTTTCAATATGAGAAACAATTATATTGGTTGAACTACCAAATAAAGTAATCACCTGTTCAGGGTCTATGATGTCTACAAAGTTAGGGTTTCCTTATGGTGGTGAAAAAACAAAGGTTGTGTTGGTTAGTTCTATGGAAGGATCGAGTGGTCTTGCTTTCTGTCCCACTATTATTGATGCTTCAACTTTATGTTCTATAGTGCTCCCTATTTTAGTTTCTTCAGAGACTGCTTTAGCTCTTTGGGTTGAGCTAGCCCCTACTTTTAGGTATCAGTCTGTGGATTTTATGAGTGGAGTGTCATTTCCCCCAAAAAGGTCGAAAGGTTTTACTTGGTTTTAATGTATATGCCTTGTGGGTCCCTAGGTATAATAATGAAAGCAAACAAAAAGAAAAACTACCATTAGGTTTGGGGGAACCTGCTTTAACAGATGTGCAGGTTCTTACCTCTCATCTTAAAGTCCCCCCGCCATCAAACTAATACTAAGGTTCATAAATGATTTATCTCCTAATTATTTTGTACCTTGAGACAACTCCCCGACAATGGCACCAAAAATGATGGGTGTTCTATATGTACTAAATCCCTCAATTAAATTGTCAACCCAGGGTAAGTAAACTTAGAGTTGTATCACTATATGTGCCAACGAAGAAAATCTAGAGGAAGTATAATATAACTAAGGAGATGGTCTATCTGAGGGTTAATCTAATTAAGCAAAGACTATCAATGAGCAAACCCTATCAAGTAACTTGAACTATTTACCCTAAGCAACTTTTAAGCAATGGATCGATGGATTGTTCCTAAATAAGCAAATGAAAACCCTACTTTGAACAAGTTAACCTATTTAATATAATGAGCAACAACAAGTAATCTATTCAATCTATTCAACATAATAAGAAACAATAACAACACATTAATCTAATCAATCTATTCAAATCGATGAGCATCAACAAGTAAGCAAGTAAACAATCAAACAACTAACCTATTAAAACTTCTTCAGCAAGTAAACTAATCAAAACTATTCAACAAGTAAATGCTATTGTTAAGATAAAACTCATAATGATTGCTAACCTGCAAAAGGAAATAATAACGTATTTAATTAAAATAATCATGACAATACTCAAACATTAATAAAAATCTATTCTTAATCTACAATAACAAGAAACTTCAAAGATGATGATTATGTCTTCTGTGCCTTATGACATCACAATGGAATCTAACGATTAGTGACAACTCAAGAGGGATGAATTCAATATTAACTTCTATGGATAAATGAAAAGTATGAATCAAGCAATCTAACGAGATCTTAGCCATCATAGAAGAGATATCAACAATCCTGAAAATCCATGTGATCTCTCAATTCATGCATCAATCATCGATGATAAGAAAACATTATTATGCTTAATTCAAATTCACTCTTATACTAACTTAAGTGAATTTGCAAGATTATAAACATGTTACTAAAAGATTAATTCAAATTCAACTTCTACTTAAAAATTGCTATTCAAATCTAGAACTAAGATCTCATAAATTAAACTAAGCTAAATCCATTATTAAAAAACTCAGTTTGAAAATTAAAATGCTTGTAACAAAAAAGCTACTTTTATCTTAGCATGCTACAACAAGATTGATAAGCAAAATAGATTCAGAAAAGCATGACTAAAACTGAGAATTAAATTAACAAAACTTGCAACTATCAATCCATCAAAACTTGTAAGAGAAACTTTGTACTCCATGTTAATTAATAATCTGTTCTAACTACTGTGTTTTAACCTGTAGAAATTCAATTTATTATTTTAACACACAATCTGTGTTAGTATCTTGCAAGCCATTCACTAACAAATAAAAGAAACAACATATTAACAACTATCTCCTACAAGAAACCTGCAAAAAGGGAATTAAACGATTAAATGATGAACAACAACACACAGTATTTAAAATGATAAAATACATATAACAGGAAATGATGTAAATGATTACACAACTAAAAGATGCAATCTATCTATCTAAGTATTCACCCAGACTACTGGTGTCCCCCCTAGCATGTCATGGCTACTCCTCAACAACAAATCGTGAGCTAAATCAACATTGTTCTGGCATTAATTTAAAAAAACATAGTCCAGAACAAGTTTGCGGAAATGTCTAAGTTACACAAAAAAATATATTTTAACAATTCTTAACACTTTTTCTGGCCACTATTGTGGTATTTATAATGATTACAATTCGAGAGTTCCACCACTGGAAGGTTCAACCTCCTCTAAAAATGGTAAATTCCATTAAATGCATGCTAACATCCTTTAGCTTCTAGAAACTATACCAGCCACTCAACGCTTAGCAGAACTTCTTAATCTAAGAAGTCAACAGCTCAGTAGCTAGATGCCACAAGGGGGAACAAAACCTAGGTCATTTATTTTCCCAACATAGGCTGCCAATATAACAACCGCCAACTTTCCCATGCTCCAAGTGTTGGATGCAGTGCCGGATGCAGTGCCAGATGAAGTACCGGATCATGTGCTGGATGGAGTGTCAAACAAGCTACCAGATGGAAAATTGCATGGAAAATTCATCTTGTGACACACCGATCATGCATTAGATTCTTTTATACATTAAATCAAGTCGAATTTAACTCAAAACCATCGCAAAACATTAATTGCACATACCTGTTGTAGATCCACGATGAATTGATACAAAATTCTTTGAAAACATATTAAACATGGTTATTAATACATATAATAATGGTACAAAAAAGATTCAATCATCATCATAAAACAACCAAATCACGAGCCCAAGAACTGGGTTGTCCCAAATGATTGAAATTTTGCACTGTCTACCATAGAGAGCCTCGAAAGGGCTCATTTTTAAGTATTCATGATAGCAATTGTTGTAGGAAAATTCTACCAGTGGTAGGTATTCTTCCCATTTATTGGGCTGATGCATCACATGAATCCTCAACATGTCTTCCAATACTCATTTTAATATCTCTGTCCTCCAATTCATTTGAGGGTGATAAGTTGTATTGAATAACAATTTAGTTCCAAAACTAGCAAAAAGAGATTTGCAAAATTCTTAGGTGAATTTTGTATCTCTATTATATATGATTTCCCTAGGAATCCCATTTATCCTAAATATTTATTTCATGAAAATATTTGCAATATATATTACCTTGCAAGTGGAGTTTACTGGATAAAGTGAGAAACCTTGATAAAATTTTCCACAACTACCATAATGACATCATTTTGTCTAGCTGATTTAGGTAATCTTGTTATAAATTCCATGGAGATAGTTTCCCATTTCCATTATGGAATAGGTAGGAGATGCAACAACCCTGTTGGATGCTTGTTATCTATCTAATCCTATTGGGATTCTAAAAATTTAGCTAAATAATCAACTATCTCCTTTTTCATACCTAGCCAATAAAATAGTTTCTTAGTGGTTGTGATAATTTTTTTAGAGCCGAGATGACCAATAAATGGCCTTTTATGTAGTTCATATGTGATGAAGCTCTTCAGGTCGTCAAAATTTGGGATATACAACTGACATTTTTAGGTCAACGGGCCATCATCCAACAATTGATACACCTCATACTTTATCCCTATAGGCTCTTTCTCTAGATGTTCCTTTACATTTTTGAAAAACTCATATATTTCTTGTGTAATTTTAACCCTTTCTTGGATGTCTAATTCATAGGTTCTTACAAGTGCTAAGTGAATCACTTCCATGCTTCTACTGATGGAATCAACCACTCTATTTTCTTTTCCTTTGATGTGGTTGATTTCAAATTCAAATTAACTAAGGAGAGCCATCCATCTATCTTGCCTAGCATTCAATTTGTGCTAGTCAAACAAATACCTCAGTCTAGTATGGTCTGTCATGAGTACAAATTTTCTTCCTAGGATATAATGCATGGAAACTAATTCTATGTCATGGGTCACATAATGCATTTCATGTTTATTCAATTTCTTGGATTCATAACAGATTACATGCCCTTCTTGCATGATGACTCCTCTGAGTCCTTATTTGCAAGAATCTATGCACACAAGGAAATCCTTTTCTGGGTCTGCAATCTTCGGCACAGGTGCATTGGTTAATAAATGTTTCAGCGGCTGAAAACTTTCATCACACTCAGCTGTCCAAACAAATTTGAATCCCTTTTTCTGAAGGTAGGTGATTGGATAACCAATCTTGGAAAATCCCTTTATGAACCTTCTATAGTACCCTGTTAGGCCCATAAAGGATATGGTATCAGTTACATATTTTGGTGTAGGCCAATCCATAATCAGGATCAACTCCCACTCCTTCGTCAGTGATGACATGGCCTAAGTAATGGACTTGTTTTTGGAAAAAGTCATACTTACAAAACTTTACATAAAGCTTGTGTTATCTCGGTACTTTAAGCACTAACTTGAGGTGTTCTTCATGGTCTTCCCTACTCTTGTAATATATTAGGAAATTGTCAATGAAAAATAACAAAAATATGTTCAAAAACTTGTTGATCGCACTATTCATCAAGCACAGGAAGGTGGTTGGTGCATTGGTAAGCCTAGATGGGGCCAACAAAAATTCATAGTGCCCATACCTTTTCCTAAAGGTTGTTTTGTGGATGTCTTCATCTTTAATCTAGACTTGATGGTATCCAAACCTTAAGTCAATGTTGGAGAAAATTATACAACCCCTTAAATGGTAAAATAAATCATCAATTCTCAACAAGGAATACTTACTCTTAATTGTCATTTTGTTGAGTTGTCCATAGTATATGCGCAACATGAGCGTGCCATCCTTATTCTTTACAAACATCCTTGTTCTTCACAAACAAGGTTGGTGCTCTCCAAGGAGACACACTAGGTTGAACATAACCCTTTTCCAACTAGGGATAATTTTAGGGGCTAAATTTCGCTCATGGGCTAATTTCTCAAGGTTTTTCCCAAATAAATATTCTCTATTCTAAAAATGATTCACCCAAATTCTATAGGATAGAATTATTTAACCTTAAAAATCGCCAAACATTTATACAAACTATGCAAAATCCTTAGAAATTTGAATATTTTTACAAAAATATCGCCAAACATTTTATAGTCGGAATATGAAGGATTAATATATTCGTCAAGGTTTATACATTTTAAAATAAATTTCCATCCTTAAAATCATAATGAATTGGAATGATAGTATCACCTGTGTTACCTTCCTCTTTGTTCCAATGTCCAACTGCACTAGCCATGGTTTAGCATGTTTCACTTGTTGTAATTTAAATTTCTCAATAGTTTGAGGGGAGACATAACTCAAATTAGAACCAAGGTCAATTGGAATAGAAAAAAATATGGTTGGTAATCATACCTTCCATTTCCACCATTGAGGCTTGGTGGTCTTCTTTTCTATTATCTAAGGCTACATGAATATGTGGCATGATACTAACGACATCATTAACTTTGGTAGCCTCCTGAACATTGTGGAATCTCGTACTATATGCTTGTCTATGAGGGTAGTCCCTTAGTAGATGTTTTTTTCCACATCCCCAACATTTCAATGGTTCTCTCTTGGTAGTATCAGTCATTCCCGGTGATGATCCAATGGTTTTGTCTCCACTATGAGATGGAAATTTTTGTTGATTCACACTCCTAGTGGGAAATCTCATCTTATAATTCTTCCCATAATTTTTAAACTTTGAGGGTTTAACACCCTTCTTCTTGAATCCTAGTTTCCCTTTATTATTCCAATCCTTTGGGTATTCTTCCTTGTGGTTGAATTGTTCATAGAAGTACCTAGCCTTCTAAATAGCATATTCCAAGGTCTTAGGCTCGCCAAACTCAATTATGTTCCACAAGGATTGAGGAAACCCACTAAGGAAATATTTCATATTCATCCTTTCTTCCTTTATATAAGGAACATAGTGGATCATCTCCAAACACTTGTTGATGTATTCATCTATGGTGAGATTTCCTAGTTTGATTTCATAGAAAGCCTTAGTCTTGTTATCATAGTAACTTTTAGACAAGTACTTTCTCTTTAATTATTTTTTGAATTTTTCCTAAGATATCTCCTTCTCATGGATTCCCTTCACATTTATAAGGTCCTCCCAACAAATATAGGCCTTCCCATTCAAGTTAAATATGGTTATTCTGACCTTCAAGTTTTCAGAATAGTCATGAACTCTAAAGTAGTTCTTTAGACCAAGTATCCAATATTTTTCTTCTTCCCCCTTTTTCATTTCGCTATCAAAAGTGGGTGGTCTGGCTTTCTTAAATTTTTGAGGGTCACCTCCCTTGAAGTTATTCCTCCTCTTTCTTTTTTTCTAAGTATGTGAACTAGTCTCACTATTGGATACTTCCTTGGATACTTTTCCTCCTTCACTAGAGGATTATTCATATGAGTCTTTGGGTTTAGCATGCCTCTTGTCTCCACTTTGGGCCTTCTTGGGAATTCTTATTCTTGCATTGATTCTTTCATGACCATGAATTTGTATCTCAAGTAGAATCTGAGTTTTCTTAGGATGATGTTTTTCCAAATTACCTGTTTTTGGCCCATGCTACAACTGCCTCTGTATATCTGACATACTTTTCAGCAATACTTCATTTATTTCAGTTTTCTTTTCTTTTTCTTTCATAAGCCTTTAATTATCGACCTTAAATATTTGTAGCTCTACCATGAGACTTATTATGGTTTTAGCCAAGGATGGAGGAGTTTCTACCACTCTCCTTTCATTAGAATCTTATTCTCTGTAATGGGAGCCTTCTCCCATTTCATGATATGTCACCATCCTTTACTCTTATGGCTCTTCCTAGAAATCCATTGACTAGTTAAGTGTTGATAATCAACATTTTCTATTAGTTACTTATCCATTAGATCATGGACAATGTATAAAATAAAATTATATAAGATGAATTCAATGTTATTATTTAGCATATAAAAACAACTTACAATTCATATTTAAACATGTAAAAACAACATAATGTCTCATCCCTCTTTTCAGTAATAGAATTTAAATAAAATCTCACATATGGTGATGAAAAAGAATCATCAGTCTTGAGCTTTGGCTATTTTGTGTTTACCCAATGAAGAATTTGTTGAATTTCAAATGCTCGGTAAAATAATGACTCATGGACCATTAGATCAAAATATCGATCAAGATTCAATGTTGGATCACGACATTCCTGATCAAATCATAAGTAAGGAAAGATATAGTTGTGATTGTTTATCATGATCGGATCAACAGTACACATCTTTTGGCATAGTGTAAATAATTGTGCATCACATGTACGGATCGACAGTTTAGATCAAAAGTGCACACTTAAGTAACACGAGAGTCAACATAGAGTTACCCTGCATTGGTGGTATCGTAAATCCCACTAAGGGACATGTGTTGGTTACTACGCCATAATGACACTCTTGTTCGTGGTTTCATTGCTACCTCCCAACCTCCTGCTATACCAAGGAAATATACCACTTGGTAACAATTGGTAAAGCACTCAAAGGAGTAAGCGCTTGGTCATAGGGCTTGATTTTATGGGAAAGAGACTAGCATCTTGCCTATAGTATTATGAAATCGACCTTTTTGTCATTTGATAAGGTAGGGTAGGGTTCCCTCCCCCTTAAAAGTTATGTAAAAAAAAAAATTCAACTCTTTCACTAGCCCAAGCAGGCAATGTGTTGTAGCGTCACTCTAATACCACTCTGTAACACACCCAACCCCCTAAGTATTCTTTTAAGGGATGGGGCATTGAAATTTTCTCTTTCCTAAACTAACTCAAAAAATATTCCTAAGTGTACCATAATCTTCTTCTTTTCAAGAGCTTTCCAACGACTATAACCATGCTCAAATCTAAGTTTAGGTTCAAAATTTATAGCCTCTCAAAGTTTTCGACCCTTCATTGATCAACAACTAGCTCACTACCACGTGGCATCCACATGGAAAGTTATTACTCATGCCAAATAGCATGGCAGTGACACATTAGATTCATGGGTCTGATCCTTATGCCCACCTTTCATCATTGTCAGGATTCGTATTCCATAGTTCACTGCCATTAGAGAAAATTCTGACGAAGATACACTGAAGTAAACCTTCCCCAAATCCTACGGCTCTTAGATCTTGATATTTGTAGTTTAGAGTACGTCGAATATATTAGCTTCCATGGAGGTTAACACCTGACTCCTAAACCTTACACGATACATGGATGTGACCCACGATATATATGGTGGAGGTTTCACCTCATCCCTCCACTGATAAATTATTGTCATTAACCCCAACTCCCATCATCGTCGGTGATTACTCCGTTGTCGTCAACATTTCTTGGTCAAATGTTACCTTACCAACCTCTCATATTCCCAATGATGACGCATATGGATCCAATAGTCCAAGTCTCCTCATCAAATATTAAACGAGATCAATGATTATCATTGTCCTTCCTCTCTGGACCCTCGTCAACCAATCAACAACTAATACTTGTCATCTTAGGGAAACTTTCATACCCTTGTTGGAATGTCGCATCATTCATGACATCATCATCCTCACTCCTCTTTTGCAAAAGTATCACAAGATATCAATGACATATATTCCTCTCTCCCAATGGTCGATCGATGGTTCTTGTCATGTCATCGATGTCTTTGTCATTGTTGGCCTTCTTGGCCAACACATGACCTTACTAGTATTTGAACTCTAACGAATGACCCGTATCTTCTCATATTTTCCCCTACATATGACAAATCCTCTTAACATGTGGTGTTATCTCTACGTGAAATGTGGCACCATAGCCACCTAACACGTGGCATTCAAATTTCACATAGAAGGTTCACCTAAAGGTTCCAAATCAGTATGCCACGTGGTACATTCTAGGATAGACACATGGCATCCTCCACATCATCCACGCAATCTGTTAAAAAACAAATATCAATCTAGCATAGAAAAACCTCAAAATAAGTAATCAACGCCTTGGAAAAGAGATAAATTCAGATAATAAGCCTCTTCGAGGGGGATACCTCCTTATGCCCACATAAATGTACAAATACAAGATGATTCCAAATGAAAATGTCTCCTTGGTATATATAGGAGACTAGGAGGTATAATTACAACTAATGGACTAAAGTTGACATAAATAAAATAACATTACTAATGTAATATGCCCCAATTAAGGGGTAATGATCCATTATTTAGGGCTTAACATGCCCCTCCCCTTGAGACAAGTGTTGTCTGCAACGCTTGAGTAACTTTGGATGCTTCTGTATAAAAGACTCATCTTCCCAAGTGGAATCTTCAGCCGGTAGTTTCCTCCATTTAATGAGATAATCTGAAATGGATCTATTCCTCAGATGGCGAATTCTTGTGTTAGTGATGGCTTCAGGATCCAATATGATTTTCCCTTCCTTGTCAAGTTTTGACAATATAGTTTGAATTGGGATCTTGTCACCTATAACCTTCTTTAATCATGAAACATGGAAAACTGTGTGTACTTGTGAAGATGCAGGCAACTCCAATTTCTATGCCATAGTACCAATCTTTTGCAGCACCTTATAATGGCCATAGTACTTTGGTGGTAATTTATTATCCTTCTTGGCTTGCTTGAGGGACATCTATTTGTATGGTTATAGTCTTAAAAAAACCCAATCTCTTACTTCAAAACTTCTTTCACTACGATGTTGATATGCTTGTTGTTTCATGCAATTATGTGCCATGGTTAGGTTTTCCTTTAATATTTGGAGACCTTGTTGTTCATGCTCGATGTGATCTTCCACTTCTTGAACCTTAGATTTTTCTTTTAGAGAATAAGTGATGGAAGGAGGGTGGTATCCATAGAGTTCCANCATTTGAACCATTGTGTTTGTTTATCAGAGACAAAGAAAAAAAGGTAGCCTTGGAGACATTTATTTACTATCTCAGTTTGTCCATCAGATTGAGGATGAAAGGATGAGCTATGAGCCAATTGAGTACCCAAAAAAGAAAATAATTCTATCCAAAAATGTCCAGTGAAGATGGGATCTCTGTCACTTACAATAATATTTGGGCTACCTTGTAGCTTTTGAACTATCTCCATGATTGCAGTGGCAACTGTACTGGATTTGAACGGCTGAGAGAGTGCACAAAACTATGCATACTTGGTGAGTCTATCAACAATCACCATGATGACACTCTTTCCTTCAGACTTCGGTAACCCTGTGATGAAATCCATGGAAACCTCCTCCCAGCACTGACTTGGGATGGCTAATGGTTGTAAAAGACCTGGGGTCTTAATTGTTTCC
>JASDQU011402035.1:43913-64743 GCA_032191745.1 Picea mariana
CTAGCACTGGATATACAAAGCAATTGAGAGCTTTGGCTAATTTATAGTGAATGAAATTATGAGTACTGCTAGAATCAATTAGGACTATTACCTTTTTATTTTTTATATATCCTTCAATCTTAAGGGTTTGAGGAGTGCTAATTCCAGCCAATGCATTACACGATATCATGGGAGTCAAGTCTTCAGATGAAATTTCTTCTACGTTTTCATCTTGAGATGGTTCTTGTTCTCGTTCTTGTTCTTCTTCCTCTTCACAATCTATGTAGAATAATTTCTTCTCACCACACTTATGTCCCTTACTATACTTGTTGTCACAATTAAAACATAAACCTTTTGATTTTATTTTTTCCAATTGTTGAGGTGTCAACCTTGTAGGTTGATGTGTTTTAGAAGAAGGAGCATTATTCTCTCTATAGTTGTTAGGAATGGTCCTTCTAGTAGCCATAGCCATGTTGGGTTGAGATATGATCACTTTTATGATGGTTATTATGCACTTTTTCCACATGTACATATGTGTTTTTCATCTTTTGAAGGAGCTTTTTGAAGAATTTTATGATAAAACGGTATGATCGACATAAGGTATGTATGATTCATGTTTAATGGTTGTATCAAGCATAATTTATCATGTTTTCATGCTTCCAAGGATTTGATTCATGTTTTTTGATGTTACAGGGAGAAAATGCACTATATTTCTGCTTCCGGCACTCAATCTGGCACTCATTCTAGCACTCATTCCGGTATCTAATCCGACACTCCGTCCAACACCTCTTCCTGCACAAAAATGGAGGGTGACTTGGCGGTTGTGGTATTGGTGGCCAGTGATGGGTGAATGGGGAATGTGGGTTTTGTTCGTGCTTATCCCCTCCATCTATTGAACTCTTGACAACTCGATTTTGGGTTGTTATGGTGGGTGATTATTGGCTCGCTCTGTTTTGGCAGTTAGGGCACCATTAATGAAATTTGCCAATTTTAGAAGTGGTTCGAACCTACTGTGGTCAACCACTTAGTTTGTAAACATTATAAATACCACTGAGGTGGTTAGACATAAATTAAGTAGCAGATACATCAGTGTGATAGGTAGAAATACATTTTTACTCTGTTTTTCCATTTTACATCGCTAGATTATACAAAAACTGCATTTTTGAGTTTTCATGGTGATTTCGAATTGTTGAGCATGTGGTGTGATTTTAGAAAGTAACCACGACTTGCTAGGGAGGCCAACAACAGTCGGGTAACTGTTCTTTGTGCTTTTTTATGTATTTCATAGATTAATTGTTCTCTATATTTCCTATACATGCATTTCTATTTTGTTAATCAGTTTGCTATTATAATTTAATTTGCTTTGACTCTCTTTTGCGGGTTAGTATGATGACTTGTGTTAGCATGCATTAATCTTGTAGTTAGGGATGGATTTGCAGACTCCTAGACTAACCCCATATGTAGTTAAATACTAGATTATGTTTTCATTTATGATTTTAGAATCATTTAAAACAGAGTTTTGAATAGCATAGAATAGCGTTTTAATTGACAAGGATTTGATGGATTGATAGAGTTAATTCCAGTTTTTAATGATAGATTGCTTATTTCAGTTTTATATAGATCTTGCTTAGTTGTTGATTAATTTAGTTGTTAGTTTACTTTTTAAATGTCATGCTTTAATTTCTGTTTTTAGTCATTTCTTTATTGCAGTTTGAATTGTTAGAGTAGATATAACATAGTTTTCAATTTATGCATTTTTCTTTCTAGAATTAAATTGCAACTGTATTTCTTAGTTAATGGTTGAGTTTAGGTATGAATTTTGCTTATGTAGTGTAGAAGTATAATGATGATCTCGTTATGTTTTTGATGGTTCATATATGAATATGCAGGGTATATAACACTGCTTTTCTCATGGCTAAACTCTTCTTGGATTGTTTAATCCATACCTTTCACTTTGCCATTGAGATTAGTGTTGATCTTATACCACTTGAATTGTCCTTTGTTTTCAAATGCCATCAATATATCATCTAACACCGAAGGCATTCACACAACCACCAACATTATATTTGAATTTTCATAGGTTAAAAGACAGTTTTCTTGTTTTGCTAGATTAAAGATAGTTTCTTGCTTTCATAGATTACAATAAAGTTTTATTGTTGTTGTAGGATAGATAGACTTTGCTTCGATAGATTAGATAGTAGTTTGCTTATTATAGATTAAGCATTAGTTGGTAGTTCTTCTTGCTTTCAATAAAATAGATTTCCTTTCATGCATTAGAAATAGTTTTGCATTGAGCATTTAGTCCAGTTGCCTCTTAGATTTCCTTTCATGCATTAGAAATAGTTTTTCATTGAGCATTTAGTCCACTTGCCTCTTAGGCTAGATAGTTGTTCAATGAGAAGTTTTAATTATATTTCTTGTAGTATTTAGTTGTTTTTGCTTACTTGTCTATTTTCTTTAGTAGGTTAGTTAGTTGTCTTTGCTTATTTGTCTATTAATTTAATAGGTTAGGTACTTGTCTTTGTTTACTTGTTTACTTGCTTTAGTAGGTTAGTTAGGTGTCTTTGCTTGCTTGTTTATTTACTTTCTTTCATAGGATAGTTTCTCATTGAATGTAGGTTGGCAAGTTAAAATAGTTTGCTTTGGTTATTTGCTTATTGTTATGCTTAAATAGTTTCTTATTTCTTACTGTTGAATTAGTTTTCTTTACATAGGGTTTTACTTGCTTTCTTAAAGAACTATCCATCGATCCTTGGCCCAAAAGTACTTAGGTTACATAGTTTCAAATTGCTTAGTAGGGTTTTCTCATTAGATAGCTTTGCTTGAGTAGATTAGCCTTAGATAGCTACCTTACTTAGTTAGACTATACTCCTACGAACCCTTCTACCTTTGGCATATATTTTTCTACAACTCTAAGTTTACTTACCCCGGGTTGACAATTTAATTGAGGGTTTTTAGTGCAAATAGAACACCCATCATTTTTGGCATCGTTGCCGAGGAGTTGTATTAAGGTAAGAAGTAGTTAGGAAATAGATCATCCTTATACCTTAGCATTAGCTTCGTGGTGGGGGAGATTTAAGATAAGAGGTAAGAACCTACGCATCTGCTATAGCAGGTTCCTCCAAACCCAATAGTATTTTTTATTTTATTTTTTTGTTTATGAATAGACCTAGAAACCAAATGGTAACTTTTTCTTTTGTTTTTGCTTTCTTTAATGAATAGGCCTAGAGACCCACAAGGTAGATACATTAAATCAAAATCAGACCTTTCAACCAAGGTTCCTTCCAATGTATTTGGGGGAAGGAATGTTCCACTCATAATCTCCACAGACCAATACTGGAAAACAGGAGCTAGCTTAACCCAAAGAGCTAAAGCAGTCTCTAAAATAGACTAAAACAAGGAGCACTATAGAACAAGAAATTGAAGCATTAGTAATAGTGGGACAGGAGGCAAGACCACTCAAGCCTTCCGTAGAACCAAACAATACAGCCTTTGTTTTCTTACCATCATTAGGAGATCCTAACTTTGTGGAAATCATCTTTGTGTGAACCAATTTTTATCAAATGACAAGATGAATTCAAAGATGACCATTAGTTTGGAAGAACTCTCTCAAATCCTAGCAACAACTAGGATCTTTTCTTTTCAGGAAGAACACATCTTGACAATAGTCAAGAAATTATCTACCTCTCCAGAAATATTAGAATAATCAAGGTCCTATGAGCTACAAAATGATTTTCCTCACCAAAATGTGAAGGAAACTGAAAAATTATGGACTACATCCAGTGGAGAGAAATCACTAAGACCTGAGATTGAGGAGTTCTCAACATCCATCTCAACAAATCCTTTATGTACTTCAGAAATCAATCATCCAAAAGAAGAGGATTTGCATAGCATGATGAAGGAGATCGTAGAAATTACTATCGATGAACATCAAGATTACATTGAAATTTGGTTTCAAGAGGTCATTAGGCCACAATACTATTCTATTATTCAACACCTTCTGATGCCCAAACAAGTAGGTTGGTTGGTTCTTCATATCTAGGTAATCATTGCGATAAATTTTTCATATATGGATATGAGTATGTTTCTTATATTTCTCCGCACATGGTTACATTGGAAGAGTTATTACACTTGAATAAACATTTCCCCTTTTGTTTTAGGTAGGGTAGGGTAATAAATAAAAGCTAGTTTAGCTTAGAGTCTAATGTAGCCTCATTTTTCATTTTCTTTTAATAAAATAACCATGAGATACATGTTCCAGTGACTTGATCTCATTAGTCTTTGATATTTTAGAGTGTGTCTTTTTTCTGGAGACTTTTGTAGGTATTTATTTCACCAGGAGTAGACAGTTTCAAGGAAATATAAAAGAAGGATCTTTCTTCAAACATTGTTACACTTGAATTTTGTGTCTACTAAAGCATCAAATGAATATTGACTGATGTAATTAGCCATATTTTTTCAAGAATTCTCATTTTTAGGCATTCTAAAGAAGTTGCTCTTGAAACTCTTCACCACTGTATAAGGAAGTGATACCATAACTATCAAGACTAGAGGTCTCTCATACAGTTTTTCCAAGAAACCCGAATAAGTGAGTCACATGTCTTTATCAAAGAGTAACAAGGAGGTCTAATTAGCGGTTTGTCTTGGAAACATCACAATAACTACAAAGGAAGAAAGTAAGTTGAGCCTAGAGATACCTTTCTGTTCTTTCTCAATGGTACCATCCACTACACACTAAATCGCTTGATTATATCATTTCTTTAGATAGGCCATGTCCACTTAAGTACCCCTTACATCAGAACAATCACTAAGTAATATAACAGAAAGTCATCCTCTAACATAAATACCATCCCAATTGAAAAAAAAAAGAGAAAGAAAAAGTTATTTTTAGAGTTGTTGCCCCATCTTCTTGCATAAGAAATATTATACTAAAATCTTAAAGGATGGAGGGCCAGAATCTGAGGGTTTAAGAGGCTATCCCATTGGGATACTGAATAGGTCTGCTGGCAGCGGGTACCGGCCTGTGGTATGACTAGGTAAACTCGTTAGAGTACCAAACAGGCTTGCTGGCAATGGGGCATTCTACCTGGCAAGGATGGTAATCTACCAAAAATAAATAATAAATTTAAACTTGTCCTGATGTACGACATTACTTGCAGGAAAAGATGACATGAAGTATGTTTGGTTAAGCTAAGGTTAATGAATCTCATAAAATTTCCACTGGGAAATAAATCTAAGACTATCTTGAAACTCATTATCCTACCTCTTCTAATCTATATATAGGATCTCTTATCCTATAGGTGGGGCCATCTCCTAACTATCTCTTCAAACCAATCTGTGAAATTTTATCTTTACACTTGACATACTATAAATCTTCGACTATTGGAGGATACTGACTGGTTTCCTATATTTTTTATTGTGAGGTTTCATAATACTTAGGTGTGGGGGAGGGGTTCATGAGTTGACAAATGATCATTGCCTAGAGAAGTAAATCTTTCTAAAAATTTTGTATATTTTTCATGATACAGGTTATTACATCAGCAGTCATTTTATTTTTGGAGTTTTAAACTCCTGTGTGCTATAAATTGTTGTATATGTCCTTAACATACCACTCTATTGGTTTAAATTTGTTACAGGCTATTCATTGCAGGTTTGACATTACATTAGTATTAGCCTGCCTCAACTCCTATTCACTATGTTCGTGGCCTCTGAGGAATCAATTGCCTCAGCCACAAATCTCCCAATTGATTTAAACACCACCAGTTGCCATGAGCAGGGGTAATTTTAAGGATGGAATTTTATTTTAAAATGTAGAAACCTTGGTGAATCTTACTAATTCTTCATATCCCAATTATAAATGTTTTGTGATATTTTTGTAAAAATATTCAAATTTCTAAGGATTTTATATAGTTTGTATAAAATTTTGGCAATTTTTAAGGTAAAAGAATTTTATCCTATAGAATTTGGGTGAATAATTTTTAGAATAGCAAATCTTTTTTTGGGAAAAACCTTGGAAAATTAGCCCATGAGCAAAATTTAGCCCCTAAAATCATCCCTGGCCAAGAGCAAGCTATAATAGGGTTTCAAAACCAAATTTTAGAACATCTCTAGAGCTAAGGGATACTCCAAGGAGTGGATAAAAGAGGAACTAATCAACCCTCTCATAGTCATCACCAGATTGATTACATATGAAGGTAGATATTCTATCTTTAAAGCCTATCAATTTTGATTATTAGCTCACTTCCAGTTCAATAAGCCATTGTAACTTTCCCTTTTACTTCTTAAAGAGTCTTGAGAAGGTGTCTTCCCAAGTGAGGAAGGATGTAACCAATCCCCATAACAACCTATTTCAACACAGCCTTATCAAGCTACTTGTCTTAAGATGAGTTGGAAAAATAGGAGAAAACGTGGGATGAGTTCATTTACCAATCTGCAAACCCTCATCTTAAATCAAGACTAGAAAGAAGACTCTTGATCTAGGGATTTTTACTCCACCCAAACCCTCATGCTCAAGCTATTACTTTACTGGACCAAAAGTCCAAGAAACTTTTTGATACCCCTGCAGCCTCATCAGGCAAGAAGACTAATAATCCTATTGCTAATTCATGGCATGGGGACGTGCCATATCTTCGGTCTGGGGGGAGTTTCCTGAGATAAAAATTCTAATCATTGCCCATTTGTATAGAAAACCTATGATAAGAGGAAGTAGGATTTCTATCAAAATTCTGATATTTCTTCTCTTCAATGAAACAGGTTTGATCAAAATTGGATGTGCCAAGTGGAATTTATGGTAACTTCCCCACAACTTGCTAATTTGTGTTCTATTCTAGGAGATCTCGCTTGTATAGCATGCCCCACACAAAATAATTGATATAAAATTCTGAAACTTGTACCAGAAATACTACATACTATCCACTATCTAATGCAAGTAGTCTCACTCAATTTTGATACTATAGGAAGAAGTTATGATTGTTTTACTTGGAACATATTCTTGAGACTAGTCAGATACCCTATCTTCCACAGGGTGTATCTACAAATATAAGATGACCTAGAAGTTGAAATTTTTACCACAAATACCTTACTAATTTATATGAATAGCCTCCAGAGTTCAGGGTCTTAAACATTACAGAAATGTTTTATAGCGAGAATTATGCAATGACTCAATTCAGGATGATTCCAGAACCCTATCTTGCACATGCTGTATCTCAGAATGTATAAGGCCTCAAGAGATGAAATTTTAACCTAGCGTACCTTGATCTGTCTACCAAATATCCTCCAAGCCATTCCTTATGAAACTTTGTAGAAAAAAATTACAGAGAAAATTCCAAAGTGTCTCAGATGTAGCAGTGAAACCCTGAGACCTTGAGCTTTGAAACCATATGTTAAGAACGAAATATCAATACAGCATAGAAAAACCTCAGAATAAGTACTCAACGCCTTGAAAAAGAGATAAATTAATATAATAAGCCTCTTTGAGGGGGAAACCTCTTTATGCACACATAAATGTACAATTACAAGATGATTCCAAATGAAAATGTCTCCTTGGTATATATAGGAGACTAGGAGGTATAATTACAACTAATGGACTAAAGATGACATAAATAAAATAAAATTACTAATGTAATATTCCCCAATTAAGGGGTAATGAGGCATTATTTAGGGGTTAACACAATCCATTGACTAAGGATCAATGATCCAGACCATACTATGAGGCCTTTTAGTCTTAGCAGATTGACGACTATGATCTCTTCTCAGATCGCCTTCAATCCGGATGGATCAACTGTCAAGATTTCATCTGAGAGCTCCTTTGATCTCATTATATCAAGGAACAAGTTTTCATCTTGGAGCTCCTTTCATCCTCATAGATCAATGGTCATATATTCCCTTGTAGTTTCTCCTGTCGGAGAACCTTTTAGATCTTGTGATAGATCAACAATTGTCATTTTACTATGGCCCTCTCTGATTAATGACTCAAATCCTCCCTCAGAGTTCCTTCCTTAGAGTGTCACTCTATAACTCACTCTTATTAGTACCATGCGATGAATGGTGAGGCTAATTTCGTGAAGATATAATGGTGGGGATCAAGACACCTATACTGACACATGGCCCTACAACTTGGTCGTGATAAGTGGAACTCAAATTCTAACACAAGGTCATGCCTAAAAACGCGATTCCACTTGACACATGGCACAATTCCCTTGTGACACATGGGTCGACCTTCATATGCCACGTGGGAAAATTTCAATTGGTTGTGTCATTGTGGGCATTTTTTCCTTCTAAAACCATGATCTTATGACTTAAAACCAATGACTAGGATCTGATCTTTCTTTTATCGATCTACAGTCTTCATCATTCCTCAGATTTCATCTTTCGGAGTGCATCTCCTTTGAGTCTGCAAATTTCCCTAAGTGAATACCTCCAAAGAATGAATAATATTATTTTATCTTGTTGGATCGATGACCGAGATCAAATCTCACCCTTTCACCAATTAATAGTCTATATCTCTCCTCAGAGTCTCCTCGCCGGATCCCACCTCCATGACTTACTTTGATTGGCACCCTACGAGGAATGGTGGGGACCTATTCTCTCTCTAGATCAATGGTGAATATTTAATCATGTCCCTACTTTGATATAGGGTCCAGATCAATCTATGTGCCAAATCGATGGTCATGATTCCTTCAAGGAAAAACAAGGCTTTTATCTCAAGATTAATAGTCTGATCTAGGACTTAGCTAATTTTTCTGAGGGTTTTCTCCAGTCCTTCTCAATACTTCTGAGTTTTCGAGGACTCTCACCCAGATTCAAGGAATTCCATTTCCTATGCAGTGCACCTCTTGTCCATCTTGTCCAGTTAGGAGTCTTTTGTTGCAGGGATCCAAAAATGGCAGCATGCAGGTGGACACACACATAGACATATATATATATATATATATATATATATATATATATAAATAGCCACATAATATTTATAGTAAGAAGGGATAATGGGTCATATTTCAATTTAATATATTACTGGGATTTGAGTTATATACACACTTGATGACTATATATGTTGTTTTTAAGTTTCTGTGGTGAGGAGTTTCACATATGTTTTTCGGATAATCCACAGTTGGTATCATTTCGTCGTTGACGTTTTGAATCCGAAACAGGATTCATCATCAAGACTAATCGTCGAGTTAGAGCTAGCTAGAAATTATACCAACTGTGGATTATCCGAAAAACATATGTGAGACTATATATGTTAATAACCTTCTCATATTCACCATTCACACAAGATTTTCATAGACATATACTTGTATCTATTTTGCTAGAGACAGAGACTTCCTATAGTCAATAACACATGATTTCCCTAGCAAATATATTCCATGCAAACATAATGTTATCCTCAAGAAAATACATAGTCAAACTCATAGATCATATATTCATATTCATAATCACTATATTAATCATCCAACCATATAGGTTTTCAAATCAATACACAAAAACATAATAAGTTACTTATCTACAAATTTGGAAGATGAGGGAAACTACTAAAGGGTATGTCGCTCTACACCCAACCATAGGCAAGTTGCACCAGTTTTCCTATTATTCGACCACCCCCGATCTAGGTTACAATGTCATGAAGGAATATCTCAGTATAATTTACCAGTGTCCTCTGTTCTTTCTTCTCGAACCAAAGAGTTCTCTCTCTATCCCCCTTCTCTAGAACTTAGGATTTTTCCCATCCATGTGTATGTTTGTCTCTCTCCTCTTCTCTTTCATTTATTCTTCCCCAAGAACTCGCGGGTCATTTTAGAAGATTCACGATGGGTACTTATTCCCATCCTTCATTGAATCTTTGAATGAGACTACCCAACTATCAACTTTATTGGTAATCAAATTTATGGGTTGAGGACATTTTAGGGTCTTTGTTGTTTTTAATTTGACAGGGTATCCTAGAAATTTCATTTAAACCAGAAATAAATTCCCTCTTGCACCATTCCTATCATGGCATTGTAACCCTTGAAGGAAACCCCTTCAACAGTAGCTCAAGATTTCCTTATTTCATTAATAACCAAATATGCACATTACAAAATTAATCAAAGGTCCATTCTATTTCAACGGTCACATAACATACATGTTTATAGTTTTGGTCATGATAATAATTATATTTACATATTGGGGAAAAAAGGGTGTTACATAAGGATAAATTTGATTGTGGAGTCAAGTCTAGTCCTTTCAGTTGAGTCTAAAATATTTATCCAAAAACTAAAAAAATTGACTAAGTCAATCCCACTCATAGTTGAGTCTAGTCAAATTAATCAAAGTTGGAAAATAATATGTATATATATATATATATATATATATATATATATATATATTGGTTGATTCAGGTGCGTAATTGAGTTAGTTGAGTCATATGAAGGGAGGGTTTTAAACATGTGTCTTCAAAGGTAGCTGACCCCCTCCACCATTGCAATGTGATTCATTCCCTATCCAACCAAGTCATTTTCTCATCGACATCAATCGATACCAAGTTGACAACATGAAGTCAAGCCTTGCAGGATTTATTTATTTATTTTACTAATATTAGAGTCTTAGAATTGAGTCATATTTAGTCAAACATGTACTTCATGAAAGATTGAATTAGAGACTCCATATATTCTCAAAGACTTGAATAAGCATTTCCAAATATTGACAACACAAAGAATCATATCCATGACTCAACAAAAGAGAAAGAAGATTAATGAGCATCAGGAGCAGTGAGCATACAAACATTCAACACTTCATTAAAATATTGGCAGTGACAGAGGAAATATTTGCAGTAGCTAAACAAGAAGAGAAGACTGACAAAGAAGAACATACAAAACAATTGACTAATAATTTATTGTTAAGAGAAAAATTGCAGCATGATTGAGCATCATATTGAATTGCGGGAACTTATAAAAATAATGACAAAATATGGAAGCATTGAAAAAGAGACATTAGATGACACAGAAAGAGTTTAACAAAAATATTACAAAACATGAACATTTGAACTGATTGATCCCCTTGATAGAATAGTTGTAGACCAGTTCCTTGGTTCATGACAATGAAAGAAGAGGAGTGGTAGGATTGGCCTATGTTGCATACCATCATCTATTCCATAAAAAGAACCCACAGGCATGATAGATGACTAGAGTATCCCTAGAGAGTGCCCTTATGGATCCTAGGAAGAATACAAACTTGCAAGTGAGTATGGTAGCTGGTGGCACCATGCAAGAAATCAACATAGTCGATCATATGAATATCGAGGATGTGGGATATGGGATATATAGTCACTCAAATCCATTAGAATCTAGTCACAATAAATCTTGTATATGTGCATCTTCCTATACAACTGGATGTTGTTGCAGCTGATTTACCTATGCATGGTTGGTGCACAGTAAGGATACTTCTACAAGATAAAATTCCTAGGATGTTGTTGCACACTTTCTCAGGAGGAGCAATGAATTGAGTGTAGGGGAGATGTTGAGGGGGACTCTTAGGCCTCATAAATGCCATCATACCAATGAATGTAAATAACCTAAAGTGGATAAATATATGTGTATAATGAATAAATGGGGCTAAATGGGTGATTAGTTGGAGGGGGTGAAACTGCTCCAACCATCCATATCATTGTATGATTACATATCAAAGCATGGATAAAGAAAGTAGAATGCTCTCCCCAATATCTCTCTCTTGATAGTCTCACATGTGCATGTCTTAATGTAGTCTCTTCTTGAATGATGGCTAGAAGTTAGCCTTCCAACATGATATAGTTGAGTAGATTTATTGATATTTCTAATAAATATCAGTCATGAACAGCCTATAGTGTGAGATTTAGTACTCAGGAATATTTTTAACTTCTATTTATAGCCCTTGTATATTCATTTATGAATAATGCATGAACAATTCGAGTCATTTAATAAGAAAAAATAAGCAAATTGACAAGATGTAATTGTTGGACGTTACAGAATGTGAGAGCTCTCCTTATTTTACAAAAGGAATACCATTGAATGTAAGAAAAGGAATTTTTCCCATCATTTGATGGGGATACTGTTATCTCATGAATGAAGGGAGGAAGGCATTTTGAGATCATGACTATTATCGAATGCATATAGGACTATTCTACATTTGTGTTTTTCATTTAAAACCTCTTGAATATCTATAATACAAACTATTTATGTGTGTGGTATTTGAGATGTTTAAGTTGTTATGATTTCTAATGAATACAATGGTAATGTTATAGGTTCACTATGAAACTATTTTTTATTTAATCGAAAGATTTGTTGTTTTAACCTGTTATTGATCGAAATGAACTACTTCTACAATTATTGACATTATTTTATGTTATGTTCATTCTGAATATTTTCTCATGTGTAGGATCATGTATAAGTAGTTAGATTAGTTATATAACTTTTATTTTAGATTACATTTATAATTGATAAGAATTCCTTGGGGGGGAATTTATTGTCTTCCCCTCTTTTTATTTCAATTCTTAGGGGAAACTAGGCCCGTATATTTGTTGAAAACGCTACACAAAATGAGAGTAGGTCTAATTGGGGCCTGCCATTAGATGTTCTCCCTTAACTTCTTGATAGGCCATTTTGATGTGTCAAGACATTGTTAGAGGGAAGAGGATACCCCTAGGCGGAGGATTAGTAGGATCAGCCATAGAAGGGAGTTATATATGGATCTTGTCACCATAGTGGCTATGTATAGAGATACAAATAGTTTTTGTATATATACATGGTCCACATTTTGTATACAACATATTTTTTGATGGCATAGTCATAGTGATATCCAACATTATGTATGAATGAGATGTACATTTTTTAAACTATTTTTACACACACACACACACAGACAAACATACATATTTTATGAATCCTGATGCATTTTATTTGTTGGTTTGGATGTGATTATGCTATCTTGTTTAATTTTTAATGTTTATTTGGTATACCGTAATGATGATATCAAACATGCATGCATTTGTGGGATAAATCATTATTTTTTTTTCATGTGTTATATGTCAGTCTAAAATTTCATTTACAATATCAACTACACATTGTTTTTCCTTTTTGCGAATATGTCTAAATCTGATGGATTAAAAAATTATTGACAAAATATTTGTTTGCATGTGTTTTCTAGATAGGTAGGGATCATGGAAATTGTAAACATTATTTATTTTTGATATCATGAGATGATAAATGAGATATATGTTGAGGGGATGGATCTGTAATTGAGTAGCATCATCCAACAATCTGATCATGATAACATACTCTACTTGGTTATTCATTGTTGGCCCTAAACATATGCCACTTGAATGAAACAATGCATATGAAGGTGAATAAATGGCCCAAGATACAAAGGTGAGATTTTGAGTCCATGGACTAGGAGTGTCCATGAAACCAATGTTCTACACTGGTGTATGATTCATCTATGGAATTAAGAAAAAAAATTTGAATAGGAGTGTCAAAAAATACTAGGTGTTTGTAAAAAATACTAAAAGAATATTGAATTCACAAACTGAAATGCACAATTGGTGGTGTTTCTTAGTAGGTGGAAACTTAAGGTTAAAATGTATTCAAGTAAAACTTGTTGATAGGGTCCTTGCAGAGGCCAAACTTGGGTTAAGAAAGGATATATTATCCACAAGTGAGGAAATGATTGAAAATTAAGGGGCATCGCCAAAGAGTCCTGAACTTTACCAAGTCTAGGGTATCATTGGTGACATCGTAACTGAGGATGAGGTCACCCTCATTAAATGAAGGAGGATGAAAATGATGGTCAAATGTGGCCTTAGAGAAATTCTTGATAGATTCATTATTTTTTAATAAGGATCGATGATCCTCACCTGCACTTTACGAAGACACTAGACATTGTTTGAGGGGTGTGTTATTTGGAATTAGTTTGACATTTATCTAGGGAATTGGTATCTCATCGTTTATGGGTAAACATACTTCCGCGCCATAGATGATGTGAATGTGGTAAAAAAAATGGTAGTTTTTACTAATGTATGGTATGCCCAAAGTGTCGAGAGGGGCATCTTGTGACAATTAGGTTTGTTCTTATTAACTATCCGTTATAGCATGGTTTTGGGAACATTGTTGAGTTCCTCAAATTGGCTATTTTACGACATAGTATGGGGAAGAAAATTCATGGGTGAATCCAAGTAGGAAATATTGCTGGTTCAAAAATCCAACAAGGGTGAGAATATCTGCAAACTTTTTGGTTGTTTCAATTCACAGACAAAAGTGGGTGAGAAAACCAAAAACCCTAGTTCTCTATTGATTAAATCTCTTTAGATCTATGTTATTTAGAAAAAAAAATACATGCAACAAAAAAGATAATTGAATAACACAACATATAAATAATAAAGATGATCTATAATTCCCAATAACCAAAGTACAAATAAGATACACCTATGAAGATATTGATGAAGACAAATATCTCCAGGTGGCCCTTTTATGGGAGGGTTCTTCTTTATTTCTCAAATGTTTGTTAGCAATGGCTAGACTTCTCCTCTTGGATAAAAGTAGCTATGGTGAGATGGAGCTAAAAGTTAAATGGAAATTTCGTCAACATCTTTGTACTCTCAAGGAAAAATCATTATGGAAATGGAATGATTATTTTTATTTTATAGGAAAAATAGTGGTTATCTTTGATAGGGTCAAAATAATAAAATATTTTATTTGACCAAATAAATTGTTATTCACTAATTGACTTTAACCTTTAATTTAAACAAAACAAAGGGGGGGAAATGCACAAAAGGGGATTATGGCTTTAATTGAGTGTAAATAACTATATGAAACATGTTTTCCTAAGTTATGCAAGGGAAAAGTGGTGTGAATGTGTGCATGACAAGGGATACATGGACTATGATGGTGTATATTCATAAGGCTTATCCTTTTAGACTGGGTGTGCGAATAAATTGTGATAACATATTCCCCCTAATGTGTGAGGTTAGAATAAAATCACATGACCAACATACATTATAGTTTTCTTTCATGAGGATATGTGTCAACCAAAGAGAAGAAAATATACCCTGGGAAAAGAATATAAGTCCCAACTTGCGAAGAGACCATAGAAAATCACCTATCAACAAAGGGTCATCAAGTGGGGATTAATACAATCTCAATGGGATGAGGTAGTCATACCCATACTCATAAAGATAAATCATGACATAAATAGATATATTATAAAGTAGTCTCAAATACAACATGGTACTAGAAATGATGGCTAGACTACACCAACATTATAAAATCAGTCTCATATACAATATCTGGATGGGAAAAACTGAATTACATACCAATGTTGGTTGAATTGAGTACATAATAATTTATTCCCCCTCATTCTAAAGGAAGGTGGTGGAAACAACTTGAGAATCCCTACTTAATAGAAATGAGGATCCAAAAAAATTTCATGAGTGTATTCGAGGAAATATCATCATGGGGATCTGAGAATGGTAGGACAAAACCAAACAAATATTAGGAATTTCAATTGAGGATGAATCATATATGCATGTAATAATATCAATGATGTGAGAAAATGAGATCCAACCAAGTATGATATCGATGAGGACTTTCTTATCATGGTCCAAGGTAACCCATTGACTAAGGAATAGGTACGAAGGTACAATAGATGATCGCCTAGTCTAATAGATGTGTTGAAGTTGATAGTCCATCGGGGCCCGATGATGAAGGAGTATATGTAGGCATAATATCCAAATAAAAACATGCGAAGCCATAACTTTGGAAGAAGCTACTGAGAATAGAACATGCGGGGGGATATCTAAAGGGAACCCCCTCTGGTGGTCTACTACATGTCACACTTGTTCAGGGTGATGGTATCAAGAACTAGATCACCATATTTTGAAGTGTATGGGTCTCAAATGTGAAAAAAATAGCTAAAGTATAGCACATAAAGGACAACCACATAACCCAAGGTAGAAATGAATCCAATGTAACAATCCTCTAAGACAACCCTTTAGAATACAATTGTTTAAGTAGATAGAGGGAATCCCATTGGAACTAAGGAGAAGGGATCACCAAGGGACTAACATGAGGTGATAAGAATGATGTGATTAATGGGAATTGACACCAAGTTATGTATGGAAGGAAAAGAGAGGTGGACTCAAGGATTCCCTTATATAGAGAATAAATGTAGGGCCTATCTGACAATGATTGAAAACAACCATAAGGATGGTGGGTGATTGGGCATAATTCTAGTCGAATGTATTAGTAGGAAAACTATATATGGATAGTTGGGAAACATGTGATGGATAAAATTGGTGGATGGTTGATTCATTTCAGATGCTTTAAACAAGGGCTGCATAGGGAGGCTACTAGGGGGTAAAATGAGTGTGTGAGAGATACAATGTCACTCACCAATATGTTTAAAAATACAATGGCCAAGTGGAATCCTAGTGGAGGAAGCCAATCGATAGAGGGTGACTATTCTTGGGAGTGTTGATGTGGCTGGTGAGGAAGAGGGGATAAAAAAGAGGGAATTCCTCCTATAAATTCCATTGAGATTGGCTAGGAGGAGTGAACCCAAGTGAAAATTATTTGTAGTAATTACAAGAGGGCTAGATAGGAGGAGAGAACACAAGGGGAAAATTATTCCTAAAAATATCAATGTAATTGGATAGGAAGAAATGAAAAAAAGGAAAAAATTTCCTAAGAGTGACAATGGGTTAGGCCATGAAGAAACGACTGAAAAAAGATAAATTCCTCCTAGTAATTCCAATGGGGCTATCTAGGAGGAGGATACTCAACTCCATCTAATAATGTCAGTGAGTATGGTTAGACATATAATATGACAAGACAATCCCACCTAATATTACCATTGGGATGGTTAGTAGGGGAGACTCAAAAGAAAAGTGTGTACCTATAAATTCCAAAGGGGCTAGACTAGAATTATACAACAAAGACCGCTCTTAAGAATGTTCATGATTCTAGTTCAGAGGATGAAAAAAGGGGACTATTTCCCCCAAGAATGCATATGAGATTGATTAGGGAGAATGACACACAAAGGGGAAGACTTCCTGATAATTCCCATGAAAATGGCTAGGAATGAAACATAACACAAGGAGTCCCTCTTAAGAATTCCCATGAGGCTAGTTAGGAGGGAAACCAAACAAAACAAGGCCTCCTAAGAATGTGGATGGGGTTGGTCGAGAGGTATCTAAAGAAAAGTGAAACCTTCTTGGGAATGCCTATGAGGCTAGATAGAAAGAAGACACATACAAAGAGACCTCATAATCTTATGAGGATAGTGAAGAGATATCCAAACAAAGGGGCCCATGTGAGAATACTAATGAGGTTGGTGGGAATGCACCCAAACTACAAAAGACTAGATGAGAGGGACTCTCCAAAATATGTTAATGGGGCTGGTTAGGAGGGAACCCCACAAATGGAACCTTACTAGAAATGCAAATGAGGTTGTTTGGGAAGGAACTAAACAAAGGGAAGACACAACCCCAAATAACAATGCTAGTGAGTCTGGTTAGAATTGGAGTATGATGGTAACCCTATATAAGAATGTCAACTAAGATGCTGAAATCGAGGAAAAAGAAGATAACCCCTCCTAATAATTCCAATAGGGTTGGATAAGAGAGGAGAAGGGAGGGATATTTCCTGAGAATGTCAATGGGACTAATCAAGCAAGGATCCCTTTAAACCAACAACCCTCCTAGTAATTCCAATGGGGTTGAATAGGAGGGAATAGAATCATATCCCTAATTAAGGGAGTCAATGAGATGCAAATACCATGCCCCCAACTAGGAAAAAACATTCTACTAGGGAAATACAACCCTTCATGGAAGAAAATGGATTCCATATGAAGTGTTGAATTTCAAAAAAACAAAAGTACCATTTTGAAGAGCTTGGAAATATGATTCCAATGTTACAAATAGTTTTTCAATCAGAGTATGTATGACTCCACAAAAAAAAAAAATGGGATTTATCCATTAAATGTGTTTCCCTACAATTTTATAATTCAATATCACTAGTGGTGGAGACTAAACATGGAGAGGAGGAGGAGGCCCTAAATATTGCTTAGGTTGCTACAAGAGATATGACCAATGAAAACTAGTGCTTTGAGTCTCAATTTGGTGGTCTATATGTGCTCTTCATTTTTGTTCGATTACTTTCCTATATCCGGGGTTGTTTTGAGTGTTTTGGCACCCTGGCCAAATTGTGAGGTCCAATGCACTTTTTCGAGATAAAAAGAGTGTTTTCCAATGTAGGAAAATACCGATTAAGGGCACTATCCAATGCACTAAGCTAAGGAAAATGTGTGTTGGACAAATTTGGTCAAATGGGACAAAAATTGGTGGGTGGCCCCAAATCAAGTGGAGGATAAAGGGGAAACTCAAATGACACATTTTTGTGATAAAAAGGAACTAAAAAAAGGTGGTTTTGTACATGTATGGGAGATTTGAAAGTAATATGGAGAGAACATCAATTTGAGGATATCCGAGCATCAGTGCAAGGAGATCCAACCATACAGAGGGAATTACCATAGTATGGTTTACTCAAGTACTTTGAAAATCCTTTAATGTGAGCTGGAGAAGGCATATTGTCTCGGATAGAGGGATATTTGGACCTTGATGATGGTGCATTTATGGTATGTGGTCATATCCTCAAGATAACCATGTAATACATATACTTTCTCACAAGGTTACCCCAACTAGGGGTGGTATTGAACACACCACCCATGATGCCTCAAGGGAGGTGAGTAGAGGAATTCCTATATCACCATTGTACACCTAAAATTTAGATTCATGATTCTTATATATATGTATGGGAAAGAGAGAGATTAGAGACTCGAGAAGTGGCCACAATAGTGATTCAGATAGCAAGGAGTCAATCTCTACAAAAGGTAACTAGAGGGAAGATGCGTGTGATTGAGAGGGAATTACATGGTTCCCACTTTGAATGGGAACATATACTTTTGATGGTGCTCAAGCACCAAGTGATAGTGTTCCAGAGAGCACGAGGAGGTAATTATTCATTTGGGATAGTATTTTTTTCCTTCTTCTTTGAATGCATTTTGACACTATGCACACATGTGTATGTTCGTGATGGGGGGCCTTGGGAACCCCGGATGGGCCGATGGAGTGAACTATTATGTTTAGGTTGGGGTGGTGTAGTGGGAAATGTGTTCCAGTATGAGTTCTTTCATCATTGGGAAAATATCCCAATAGTGATCAAGGAGGATACGTACTTAGGGATGAACTACCAAGGGGATCCAAAACTACCTTTTCCATCAAGTCGAGCTCATGGACATGATGGTAAGGAATAATGTGAATTTTTTTTATTATATATATTTATTGCATCATGTGAAATGTGTCAATATGTGATATTAGCAACATATATGTCTGAAACTTGCAAATATAACACTAGTGAGGCCAGTGAGGAAGACGACAACTAGGGAAGCTACTGCATCTTCTAATCCTATAATAGAGGTGTCTGGCCAGGGTGATGATATGCAGGTGGAGATGGAGGACCTATGATATAGGTTGGATATCCTAATGACTAAGGAATCCAAATGTGAGAGGCATGTTACATATGATTGTTACATTGGCTATTGTGTCAGAGTACAATAAAAGTGGTGCTCCATCCTATAGAGGGTAGGAGTCATGGGACAAGTGGTGAATGACTTCACATCAGAGGAGACGATTCCCCTAGAATGTATTTCACCATATGATGGGGATGATAATTAGGGGGTATAGGTGACCCCCATTTTTCATACTTATGTGACATGTGATGGACATGTCTGTTGTATAGTAGAGTAGTGGACTCGTACTGATACACTAATGTATTAGTATAAATGAATGATAGTACATGTATGATAATGTAGAAATGAATGAAAATGGTTATGTTCTTGTCGACATGTGATAAATTCCATTCTAGGATCTTGTTTGTAATGTTTTCCACAAAAGGATTGTGACTTGTAGGTATGTGATTGAATGTAATGGATGAAAATGATTGTACCAGGAGAAACAAATGTAGGGAAGTTGGGAATCTGAACAAACATGAAGGGGACAAATGCGATGAGCAAGGGGACCGATGAAAAAACCTATCATTCCATTATATTTGGCCTGATTATTTGTGGTAGGTCCAACAACAAAAAAAATACTAGAATGATAGAGGGTAGGCATGGGGGTAAATGTGGCCCAAGCTATTGGGGATGGATTCTGAGAAGAACAACTCACACCATCGACATATCCAATCTAGAAGGGAAAAAATGGTCTATATGAAAAGTGTAAGAATATAATGAGTGAGATGTAAGACATGCAAGGTGAACACAATGAAAAAATCAAAGATAAAAACTATACAAAGAAGACCTGGAATGAGATTCTCACAAGGGGTTGTGAGACACATTCCTGAAGAAAAGAATCAACTGATATTCTCATTTTAGGGGATCAAAAACATCGGAGATATATTAGGTATGGGAAATGGGTAGGGATGGCTCACAATGAGATTGTGTATAGTCAATGATCAAGGTGGTGGCCTCCACATTTTCATCCTCCAGCTAGCAGAGAACATGAAAGGAATATATGTACTAGGGAAGGTGAGGAAAATGGTTAGAATAATGACCATAATTGTCACATAACGCAATTTTTTTTTTATATGCAAAGTCTTTATCCATTTGGAAACTAATTCAAGAAGTTGGATTTCCACAACTATCGTGGAACAAACAACATCCAGATCATAAAATTTGTAAAGCTCTTTCAATTTTGGAAGTAAAAGGCCATGAAAGGTAGGATGACATGGAAGTTTTCACAATTTATAAGGAGGAATAGACTTTCCTGTGGTATTTTGTGTGGTTGGAGTGGGGT
>JASDQU011402035.1:65148-76566 GCA_032191745.1 Picea mariana
AGCCAAAGGGATAGTGTGGATGTGTCTATAACATGATTACTGGAGGCATGGATGATGTAGGCGTTGATGGTCTAGTAGAGGGTTGTGGGTTAGAACCTGTTGGCACATGGCTATAGAACACCATGAAAACATTGGATCAACTAGATGAGGAAACTACCAGAATTTTTCCATTGTATGCACCCAAAAAAATAGATTCTTTATAGACTCTGAGGCTAAGTTCATCAACGAAGGTAGTAATTTGATCCCCACCTAAGGAAGAAGCAACATTGTCAGGATGAAGCTAGGTCTAGGGGTCATGGAAAATCATTTGATCAATGGCAACGAGTTTCCCAATATGGGGGAAAAACATCTTATGAAAAAAAGACAAGGCCATGGAATTCATGGCATACATGAAGATACATCCTAAAAAGAGGTCATAATCTAGAGGGGCATATCTAATAATTCAATGTGGTGGTGGTGGTGGATGCATCAGAGAGACAAATCCAATGATACCATCGACTGCACATGAAGTGCCAACAATAGTTGAGTCACCTGATCGAGAATGGAGGGAATAATTGATGATCATGTAAATATATATAGATTGGGTGTACATCAAGTGATACTATTGGGCCTTCTGGATGGACGCTTCCTCATTCTATGGAAATTTCATGGAAACATCCTTAGCAATGGGAAGGAGTGACTTCAAGAAGAAATCCTTGAGGAAAATTTCATCAAATTTGGCTTTGTACAAGATACAACATTTGTGCTACTCATGGATGTGGCCAGAGATGTAAGTAGACATGGTTTGGAAACATGTGATAAGGAACTCAATCCTAGGTCATGGAAAACATGTAACTGGAAGAAGGTGAGGAACACCTTTGAAAATGACTTAAATTACAATAAGAGTTATCTAGTTGGTCTATCTACCACTTTGTAGCAACACCCATCAAGTTTGTTTGGAAAATATGAAGTCTGACGGAGTCCTTTGTGATGGATTTTGATGAACACTATAAGTGGAAGGACATCAAGTGGTTGCAATGGTCTTATTTAGAATTTCCCTCAATCTTGGTGATGTCAAAGGGGAATTTGGTGGGCATGGGGCAGCGAGTTAGGATCATGATGAATGGGATCATTGATCAACTAGTTAATGTCGAGGTACTCGAATTAGACACGAAAGTCAAGGAGGTTAGGGTATTTATAGCCATGGGTGAACTAGGAGGAGATGGTCCCAGTTAAGATAGTATAGGGTGAGAATTGGTTGCACCAGTACCTCACAATGAGGATATGGGTTCATACTTTTAGAAGCTAGAACTGGAAGAGTGAATAAGGTAGAGGGAATTTCCTCATAAAGTGGAGATGAGGGAACATTTGATGGGAAACTTTGGGTGGGGGAATTTTAGCCTTTGGGAATATCTCTTTGAGGGAGAAATAGTGTCCAAGGTGAGATTGAGTTTTAATTTTGATTAAGTGGTCTTCTTTCTTTATATTTTTTTAGTGTGCTAATGAGTGTATGAAATTGGTTTAAACTGTTGAAAGTAAATTGTTGATAATGGAAATAACTTGTTGAAAGTAAATAAATCTGAAAATAAAGTGCAGAAAAGAAATATCTATGGATGCAAGAAACCTAATCAAAAGTACTAAGGGATGAATTTTCCAATTGAAAAACATAAAACGTGTTTCATTCAAAATAATAAATCTAAAAAAGAAAACATTTCTTTAAAATAATGCAACTAGATTGCAATGGTAAATCCCTATTGGTAAGTAAAAAGAAGGGGACTAAAGGGTCATTATTTCACAAAGGGTTTTTCTATGAAAACACCATCTAATAAAGGTTCTATAACAACAATATAATGACAACTAATGGATGTAGAAAACAATAAAGAAATCAATGCAATTAAACCAAACCTAAGGTCCAACCCTATATGATTCTTTTAATTCTTTTGGATGCACCTGAAATGAGATGCAAATAAAGAAGAGAAAATAAGGGGAAGAAAAAAAAAAGTGGTATAGCTACAACCTATTTGTATCAACAAAAAAGGATCTAAACCCTTAGGAAATCCCTTGAGAAAAAAGGATCAAAACCTCCTCGAGGTTTTCTCCTCAATTCCTAGGGTTGATATGGGGTTTTTAAGCCACTCCATAAAATATCAAACTAAGGGAAAATGAAGTCCCTAAACAACATCTACAACCAGAAAATAAAACAATGAAAGAAAGAAGAAATTTCAAAAGTGATTAGTGTAGGGAAAACATGGAAATGTGCATTGAGAAGTGGCAGAAAAGGCTCAATTCGTACATTGATTGTTGGAAGAAAAATATCCAGAACGTATGTTGAGAAGTGGAAGAAAAGACTCTAGAAAGGGAATTGGCCAACACTAAAATAGTGGAGAAGATGTGTTGGGAAAAAATTACAGAGAAAACATTGTGGATTAAGCTCCAAGGGTTTCTTGAGTGGATTTTCAACACCTATAACCTAAAAAACAAAAAAATATAGGAAGGTAAAAACCCACAAAAAAATCAATGAAAACCTATAAAAAATGTGAGAAAAAATTTGTACGAGACACCCACAACCAAGGATCATGAGTAAAACTCATATCCCCACTAGAGTTTACATTCTTTTGGTGCAAATCCATGACAATAGTGAGTCGATCTACAAAATTTGTGGTTGTTTCAAAGTCACGTAGAAAAGTGGGTGAGAAAACCAAAATACTTATTTCTCTATTGACTAAATGTATTCAGATCTATGCTATTCAGAAATAAAAATGCATCCAACACAAATGATACCTGAATAACACAAGATATAAATAATCAAGATGATCTATAATTCCCAATAAGTAGAGTACAAATAAGATACACCTATGAAGAGATCGATGAATACAAATATCTCCTAGTGGTTGCTCCATGGGAGGGTTCTTCTTTATTTCCTGGATGTGTGGTAGTGATGGCTATACTTCTCCTCTTGGATGAAAGTATCTATGGTGAGATGGAACTAAAAGGTCAATGGAAATTTTGGTAGCATATTTGTACTCTCAAGAAAAAATGATCAAGGAAATGGAATGGCTCTCTTTATTTTGTAGGAAAAATAGTGGTTATCCTTGATAGGGTCAAAATAATAAAATATTATATTTGACCCAATCAATTGTTATCCACTAATTGATTTTTACCTTTGTTTTAAATAAAATAAAGAGGGGAAAATGCATAAAAGGGGATTATTGATTTAATTAAGTGGAAATAACTATAGGAAAAGTGTTTTCCTAAGTTATACAAAGGGAAAAGTGTTTTGAAAGTGTGTATGAAAAGAGATACATATACTATGATGGTGCATATCGATAAAGCTTATTCTTTTAGGAGAAGTGAAAATAAATAGTGATAACAAAGAGAAATCTGGAAAAATTTCATTCTCAAAATGATTTCCATGGTCTGAGAATAGATCTTGAAGGGCCCAACGTGAGTGATGATGTAGTTGAAGAAAAATTGTGTTGGTGTTTCCTCCATGTTGATGAATTTTGGCATGGCTTCAGACCACTTGGTAAAGTAGTTGACAACCACAATGATGTACTTGTGCCCATTTCTAAATGAAATATTTCACATGATAAATTTGATGCCCCAATCACAAAAGGTCTCGATGGTGATGAATAGGTGTAAAGGAATTGGATGAGTTTTGTTTTTTTGAGTGAAAAATTGACACTTTGTACATCATTTGACTACTTGAATGAAATCATAGAAAATGCTAGGAAAAAAATAACCATCATGGATAACCTTTTGGGTGGTGGAAATTCTTCACAATTTTCAACCATAATAAGTGTTATGGTAAACGTTAAGGACCCATTTATCTTCCTCTAGTATCATACATTAATACAAGACAATGTCAATGTACCATCCCCATTTTAATCCCTATATTAGATATATGTAATGTAAATGTTTTGTTGCTGATAGTTTCCTATTGCAAATGTAGTCCCCTTGTATTCCCAACAAGATATATTCCTAGACAACTTGTTTTGGTGCTCTAGAGGGAAGGGGGATAGCCTAAGGGATTGTTTAGAAGAGAAGGGGATCCCATTTCTTGGTATTTGTAGGATGTGAGGATTAGAGTTAGTGAATTAGGATGGTTGTAGGAAACTACTTTACTACAAGTGGATAGTAGTCACCCTTACGAGAAATCATTTAGTATGGATTAGTGACCCCATATTGGCGGTGAATTAGTGTTAATATTTGAAAAAGAAAATTCTATGGTTGAGAGGAATGTCTATCCTCTATAGCTATTTGCACATTTGATTTAAAAGATGAGTGTTTTATCTCCATTCAATGTTTTATTCATGGGGTTATATTGATGTTCATAGAATCTTTGTTTTTGAGACATTTCATGTTGCTATGTCTAAGTTTAATTAGTTGCACTCATGTTTACTGGAATTTATATTATATGCATGGGAGTTTTTATCCTGTTGCATTTTTTGGGTTTGGTAGTGGGGGATGCTACAGGTTGGTATCAGAGATCAAGTTTCAATATTAGGATTTTATTGGCCAAAGACCAGCGTGGATTTAACAAGTTGTCTTTTATATAGTATCCATATATGTCAAATTTGGGAGAAATTATCAGTTTCAGAGTGAAATTCCCAAATTTTGAGGTGAATAATGAGAGTGATTGGAAATTGATACCAAATAAGAGTCGCAGGCTCATTTTTTCTCATGGGAAGATAATTTTATATCTTCCATGGTGGTTGAAAAATGAACATTTTTTGGTCGAAAAATAATTTTTTTGTAAAAGTATTAAATTTTCAAAAATTATAATTTTGGGGATTTTTGGAAAATTTCAAATAGATGATGGTGTGAACCATACCCATGATGTGGAATAACAAGGTACACAATGGAAATTCCAATTTGGCAAATGGAAGGGGCCATGGAGTAGATTTTATGGATCGATGGTTGAGATCACTTGAATTTTAAGAACCAACGATCGAGATTTGTTTGTGGATTTGGAGAAGCCCAATGAAACTTGGAGAATTTTGGTGAACTAACAATTGAGGTCAGTTTGATATCGAATATTGATGGTGTAGATCCAATGTGAAGGTTCATTTTCATAATATTTCCTTCAGAAGAATCTGTTTAGGAATATTAGTCTTTTAGGAAAATCCTTTTGGGAAAAGGCTTGCGGTAAAAACATTTCAGGAAGTCTTATTCAAGAGAAAGTTCAACAACTTGACAACCAGATGGCATGAGTCCTATATTATTGTGGGATAAAATTTTTGGGAAGAAATTCAAACATTGTAAGTTCATCCTCCCATGTGTGAAGCCTGATGGCATGATTCTAATAGGCTTGTAACTTTCGTGTTTCGGGAAAACCCTTGTAACATGATACTCAATTGTTCTGATGGGTAAATTTTGAAAAGGTGTTCCCAACAAGATTGCAGAAAGAATACTTTGGAAAATCCATAATAAAAAGTTATCTTATGATCCTGAAAAGAAAGTTCTTCTAAGTTAATTCTAATAGGCTTGCAGGTTGCGAGTTGTCGAAAATTAATGAAAACATGTTACATAGATATTTCGACGAGACTATCCTAAAAACATGTTCTCGATAGGCTTGTGGGTTGTAGATTATGGGAAAATATTAATAATGTGTAAACTTTATACTTCAATGGCAAGTGTCTGTGAGGGTAAATTCAATAGGGTTATGGGTTTAGATTTTAGAAGAAGCATGGAACACTATATATCATCACGCATGAACATGATTTATAGAGAGGTCGATATCATATAAATTTTGAAGTTATTTCATGGAAAAGTAAGGATAAAATAACTAAAAATTCCCTAACCAATGGAATTCCAAGAAATTGATCAGCCAAAAGAGGGGATCAAAGGACCGCTACAATAGTAAATTAGTCAATTCTATAAAAAATTTTATCTTTCCGAAGGTCATAAACTTGAAAAGGAATTTTGAGGGAATAAACATCATTTTCAAGGAGTTGAAATCCTGATAATTATATGTAACTTAAATACACCGAGTCTCTATTGTTTCAATGAAATAAATTGGTAAGATATTTCCAATGATATATCATGAGCACAAATAGAGCTCATATGATAAAGTTACTGTTGAAACGATATACTTTATTAATTAGGTACCAATTTAGGTCCATAGGGAATAACGCCTTTCTCAAAAGTCACCTTGGGGCATAAGAGTAGTCTGTAGAGATATCATGAACCATAGAAGACAGCCATGTAACCAAAATTGGAATCTAGTGTAACGTCCCCATCCCACTCAACAGGCTGGGCAATGCCACAGAGGGAACATCTTTCTGCTCTGATACCAATTTGTAACATTCCCAGCCTTAAACCAATAGGCCAGGCTAGACCACCAAATAACTTTCATTGTATGATACCATATATATTTATATTCATATCTATCTAATGCAATTTAAACAATTATAGCATTTTGTTCATACATATATTCATGTGGAAACAACATTAAAACATACATGCAATATATACAGACAATTATCATAAGATTATAACTTGATTTCAAGATACACATCATACAGAGAACAGAGATTGGGTACTTATCCTCTAATAGATGACCACCAACTGTATGCAAAAATTCCACAATCCTCCCAGCCTTAGACCAGGCTTCTTGTTGGGCCATTCATTTTTGGATTTAAAGCTACGTAGGAAGGACTACAATTCTAGTTTTGGTTTAGCACGAGTTGCACAAGCTACATAAGAAGCTGGACAATGGAGCAATGAAAACTAATAGAAATCGGTTGCGAAAAAAGGGCAGCGCAACGCCACCAAGGAAAAAGTAGTTACAACAGAACAAGAAAGCATGCGATCCCAAAGCTAGAAGATCCCAACCAGCTCAGATATATGAGATGTATATGATTGTAAAAGGGTTCTCTCTCTTAGTTATGGCTTCTTGTTCTTGATAGGTTGAGTCTTGTTGTTGTTAAGAAAATGGTGTACATGTAATCTGTATTCAATTTTGGTTAGATAGAGCTCTGGGACATGAGTCTAGAGTCAGAAGTCTGTAACAAGGTACCAAGCTATAGCTCTCAGATTGTATTGAATAAGTTCTCAAGATAATAGAAGAAGAAAGACCCAAAATTTTGAAATATAATGTGTCATACTGTGTTTATGATTATGCATTGTAACTTTACAATACTTCTTTATGCTTAATAAGGTCAATATGATGTCTCTATGTATGAATTATTTTCACAACTTAAGTATCTTCTATTCTTGTATGCATGAGTTCGGATCTGGTCTATAATTGGTTTATCTTGCCCAAGATCATGGTGAGTCTTGAAGGTTCTAGGAACCCACCAAAGTATTCTCCTTTCCCTTCCCTATCCTTCTGTCTTAGTTTCACTTTGGGTGAGACTTCTTCTCTTCAGAGGAGATGAAAGTGCCAACGCTCTATACTAAACTATACTTTTTGTTGGTAACCTGAGAAGGACCCTGTTTTGATCAATTCCGTGCCAACAAAATGGTTTTGTTGCCGGGACCTATGTTAAAAGGGAACCTGTAGAGAGAATGCTTCCACAGATTCACAAATCTAATATTCACTAATGGTGGGAGAGAAATTGTGACACCTTCATATGGAAAGAAGTGGATCTGAAAGGAAAATATGTGAAATATACACCAGAGGTAGTCTTTTACTCAGAGAGATTGAGCGACCAATACGATATATTCTGGGTTAAGTTCTAGGAAGAACTATTCTACTGAATAGATAGGCTCCAAGAAGCTCTAGAATTCCAATAATGAGTCAAGAGAACATGTACTTGGGATACAAAAAAGATTGCAACACTTCATCGGCTGGATTGCCCAGTAACGCGAGCAATATATTTTTGGGTCAATACCAAATTAGAAGGATACATTATTGAGTTTGCAGTTGAGAATCACCAATATTTTTCATGAGCAGAAGCAGATTTCAATAAATATGAAAAGGGAAGACTGTTGAGAGAAATCCCCCAGTGGATTAAGTTTTTCTTGATGGAAGAGGGGATGTTGACTATGTCCCTGACTGAGATGGCAACGTAAACACCCTCACTTGGGGTGGGGAGAGTTTGGGGTGTACTCATGGCCTGAGAGAGGGGAGAGGGTGATTTGAAAAATGGAGAAACAACAAGAAACGGAATCAAGATATGATCGATCCTTGAAAAGAGTCACCATATTTGAAAATTGGTGGAGTGGTAAGATAAAGAAAGTAGAAAAACAGTCTAAGAAGTTGTGGAAACAAGTCGGACTAGGAGAAGTAGAAGAAGGACAGATGGAAGAGTTGCGGAATATGAGAAGATAGGAAAGATTGGAAGTCAAAGATTAAGTGATAGAGAAGCGTAGAGAGAAAGAAGTCCCCAAGAGGGTGGACAAGAAAGAGAAGGTGTAGAAGCAAGGGAGAAGGAAACTGACATGGATCTTGAAGAGGAAAGAGAAAATTCAACCCCGATTCTAGAAAATATCAGGAATCCAGCTGAAGAGACCGCTCCAGAGGAAGAGAACGAGACACCCCAGATCAAAGAAACTCACCCCGAAGCCAGTTTTTCCAGCCTCGAATCACCCATACCTCAAGTGTATTCTATAAAAGAGGTAAATTGGATACTACCATCTTATGCTAATTTTGTTTCTGTAGAGCTAGTTAGTCAGTCACAACTAGGAAGTGCAAGTATAGGGAGGATATTGAGATCCCCTGGTAGGTCACAACCAGGACTGTTAGGTTTTATTTTGATAGGAGAAAAAATATCAACAATGTCTGGTAACATAGGAGGTTCTATTGCTCGATACCCAGAATTCTGGGGTAAAGGAGATGAAGATGTTGAAAAACATTAGCTCTTGTGTGAAGCAATCTGGAGGTCCAGAGGTACTCCGGATGCGAATAAATTGGTTGAGTTCCAAAATACCTTGAGATTCTGTGCTCTAAATTGTACATGAAGGTTATTGATTAAGGAGTGCCAGGAATGCAAGGTCAAGCATTCACACATGACTAGGTATGGACAAGGTTCATAGCAGAGTTTAAGCTACCTCAGTCAAAACAACAAGCTCTGTCTGAGTTGCGCGAAATTCAACAAAGGGAAGGTGAATTAGCCTGGGAATATAGATAGAAGTTCAAATATGATATAGGGAGGCTAGCACATCCAATTGACGAGGAATATTAAAGAGAATGGTATATTCATGGATTTCTACCTCTGACACAAATTCCATTAACGCAACAGCGGATAACCACTTTGACAGATGCCTTGGAACAATCAATGAATATTGAAGCCATGACAGGACATCCAGGGAGCCTGAAAGTGACCAGACCCCCAAAAGATGCAAATGTGGTGCAATTACAATGGAAAATAGCAACGCTTCCAGAAAATATTCAAGAATTGACGATACCTAGACCAAGACGACCACAAGTCTGGTGTATCAAATGTTACATGGAAGGACATATGGTAAACAAATGTCCACGAATGAGGGGAATGGGACCTCCTTAGAATACGATGGGACCCTCACCAGGACCCATGGGAGGAGTTGCTCAAGTATCTATGAATTTTCCATTCCATAACCCCAGCCCATATCATGCTTTTCCAGGTAGCCAAGCAGTGCCAACATTCAAGTATTGCAAAATTTTCCGAATCCATGGGCATGGGGCAAGACATTGCCTCATTATTTAGAAGTATTCAAAAGTACCAAATACTATACATTGTGAGTTTTGTGCATCTACCACACATACTACCAATCAATGTATAGTGTTGGATTTAGTTGCAGATAGGCTAGATCGAGCAACATTCAGGGTGAATGAAACCCCTCAGGGATAGGGAAAAGGTCAAGGAGGTGGAGCTGGAGGAGACTTCAGGGGAGGAAGAACCAGGGGAATAAAACCAAGTATATTCTACAATTGTGATGAGAAAGGACATATGGCTAGATATTGTCCTTATCCGAGGCGACCACAGTGCTCTCACTACATAACCATTGGGAACGCAACTAAAGACTACCCAGAACTAATTGCAAAATTAGAATATCAGGTACATCAATGAGGAACTAACCTAATCAGTTCATATATCAAGAGAGTTATTAGAGGAAAACTTCCCAACCTTAATATCGTCACTCGAGGAGGAGAAAAGACTAGTGTTGATGATGATAATTTACCTCATATCCAGAAAGCAGCACCTAAGGAAGACATGTGTGATTCTCTAAAACATAAGTTTTTCTTTAAGAAAGCCATAGAAATATTTCAAAATATCCTGAGCCCTGAGATGCAAGAGAAACCCCCTCAGCCTATTGTTTACCCTAATATTACGCAATTCCTTGCTTCACTCCCTCCACCCAAAATCCCTATAGTCACAATGAGACAACCTGAGCAACCAAAAAATGTAGTCGACCTTTGGTTTCAATTATTTTCTAATATTCTTGGGGATGACCAGTTGATAGAAAAGTTGTGCAATGCACTATACCTAGTTCTAGGTAATGGAGAATCCAGAGAAGTAAGAATAAGGACTAATATTCCTAAGAAGAACACTGAAAGAGTGAAAAGAAGAAAAGTACAAACTGGAAAAGATTTTAGACTAGTATCCCAACTAGACGAGTTTGCTATTAAGGATGTTATGTTATGTTATGTTAGCTGATTTTGAGGTGATCAAAATCAGGGGGTATAAGGACCCTTATCCTGCACTACTTGGTATTGATTGGCTCTATGAAAACTATGTGGTGATTGAACTAAAGAAAGACACTATGATATTTGAGGGAGACAGAATCAAATTAGTTCAACCCTTGAATCCGTATGTAGGTCCCCGATACATGGAGCCAACAGGAAAAAATATGGAGGGAGAAGACTTGGATCAGTTGTACACTGTAACATCAGGAACAAGATAAAATTACATAATTCTACTGCTGACAGATTAGTAAGTTGGAGGAGTATACAATCAATGGATGAAGATTTAGAATTGTAAGGGAAAGGCTCATACGAAATATTTTGAAGAAGATGTGCAACTGTCAGGGAAATTAGATGGGTTGAAACCAAGGTCAGAGAATAATCAATATATCATGGTACCTCAAGACTTAACAATTTTATGTTCAGCATGGAAGAAAAGGTAGTAGAGGATCAAAGGATCTAAGTATTGTATTTATCCCTCTAGGAAAACCGTGCCAAATGGTGGGACAATCACAAAGCCTTACTCGAAAATTGGGATTATGTGAAGCAAGCTACCAAATATAGATTTCAGGATAAGGAGCAACTAGAATCAGAGATGCAGACGGATTTCAAAGCTGCACAACTGTTCAATGGACAATATAATCCTAAAGCACACATTGAACAATGTGTGACACAGTGGCAAGTTTCAGAAATACCATCTCTCTTATGGGTTCAAGTATTTGTTGAAATAATGTAACTGCGAAGAGCATTCTTATTATTTTGTTATTGGATTAAATCCCCATTGTGGATTAATCATGTCATTATTATTATTTTTATTATTAGGTTAATCC
>JASDQU011402037.1:8644-19029 GCA_032191745.1 Picea mariana
AGTTGCTCAAGGAATTGGATGATGATGTAAGAACAAGAAATACAATTAGTTTTCAGAATTGATGGTTTTTCATTTAATGAAAACTATGTTTAAGTAGGGTGAAAATAGAGATTTTTGAATTAGTGTTTATTTTATTTTCAAAATATAATGTATATATTAGTATGTGTATTTGTATTAATGAAGATTTAAAAAATGAAGTCAAGTAATTAGAGCTGCATGAAGAAGGGAGATATTTGTTGAAAAGTATTAGTATTTATCCTAATGAATATTTCAAACATGAAGTCAAACAATTAGAGTTGTTATGCACCTAACCCTTACGTAGGTAGAAAAATGTATTCCGATGTAATAAATGTCAATATTAATAAGGCCTTGCAATAAGGTAGAATAAGTCGAATGTAAGAAGACCTAATAGAAGCTTCCGCCTCTAAAAGGATCTTCTTCTAGATGGTTCTCTTGATAGACATATTTATTATAAATAGGAGTCGAGGGTATGAGAACCCTAGCTTGGATATTATTGTAATAGAGTTCTACTCGACTGAAGGTTTCCCCCTCGAAGAGGCCCATGAACATTGCTCTCAGTAATCGAAGTGATCTTTCTGGTGTTATTCTGTTATCATTTCAATATTATTGTGGTGTTATTCTGGTTATATTATTGTTCATATGCCATTTCTAGCATTTTATTTCTGTTCTGCATACTTTTTATATATGGAATATTACAAGTGGTATCAGAGGACTTTCCTTGGTAGAAAATTGTGGGTTAATATTTTTTCAGGGTAGAGACGTATTCTGGCATCTTTAAGCCAAAAAGGTATGTCATTACGTGCATAAACCCGCGGTTGAGGGATTCATACATGCAGTAAATACAAGTGTTTCTTAAGCGCACATCTTTTGGCCACCCTTGTAACCCCTATTGGTACCCCTTCAAGTGGTAGCACATCAGACAACACCTGTGTACGGATCAACCTAGATTTCCTGAAGCCCTCTTTAGATAAACTGATCGAACACCTAACTGTTATAGAGCCACCAAGAACAACATTCGAGAAGATACTCTCTATTACCTAGGTAGTCGGGTAGTACGGCTAAGGGCATGGTCTAGCCTCCTTAGTTAGTGCCCTGAGATATTGGGTCGAGTACCATTGTTGGAACCCACACGTATATAAGAGAGCTATAGAACAGGGCAAACCCTTGTCTGTAGAACCCTTGAATACCTGATCCTTGGGGACGAAAACAAAAAAATTAAAACAAACAAGATCTATTGCCGCGCAACTGTGTTCTGGTTGCCAAATCACTACACATTTCTTCTTGGTTAAAAATTTTGGCATTTCATCACTGTAGTATTCATCAGACCGGAGTACAAATCCACAGGTGGAAATTTTTGCACCATTATTTGAGACCTATTCCATTGGATTTATCTCTTTTCCCTTATCACATTCATAGATATCATTTTTCAACAAAAGTTTTGACCCCACCTGCCTCGTTTCGGTTCCCTCGTCATCATGGTCCATACCCGTAGCCAAGACTTGGAAGCTCTCTTCAATACCTTGCAATCTAATTTCACAGAGACCCAACATGAAGTGAAACATCTCAGTGCCAATGTTGTCTCCATCAATACAACCATATAGTTCTCCATCGCCACCTCAATCGATGAACTCAAACAAGACATGACTACCCAGCTTGAATCTATCGTTTTGATGCTCTGCACCAAGCCGTGTATCCCTACAGATAACCCTTTATCTTACCCACCTCCACATACCAAATTTGAAACTTCGTCTCATTCCCATAATTTTCAGCCCCATCACTTTCAGTGTGACCTATGCCTTTCGTGGGTAGATGTGACCAAATTTGATGGATCGAACCCCACTGGTTGGGTAACCCAAATGGAACATTATTTCTCTTTATACGGAATTACATATGACTTGGCCAAACTCCAGTATGGTGTTCTCAGTCTAGATCAAGAACGTTGGCAATGGTGGTAATGGAGAAAAACATCTTGTCAAGGGTATATTGCTTGGACACACTTTGTGGCAGAGCTTTATGAACGCTTTGACACTGAAACCAACCATTTAGGATGTTTGACAAAGTTGAAACAATCCGGCACAATGGAAGACTTTATAGTTGTTTTTGAGCTCCTGACTTTTCATATAGAGGGTATGTCTGATTCCTTTTTCCGATAATGTTTTATCAATGGCCTCAAGGATGATATTCATGCCCATGTCGTCATGACTCGGCCTCAGAGTTGGGCAAAGGATACTAAAAGAGCTAAAGAAGCACAACAAGTTGTATCTTCTCAAAACCGAAAACCCTCCTTTATTCCTTGCACTAAACCAGTAAATCCCACTACTCCCTTTGCTCCACTAAAGATCCAAAAATTGACCAGGGGTGAAATGGATGAATGCCAACTCAAAGGACTTTGTTATAATTGTGATGACAAATATTTTTCGGGACACAAGTGTAAGAAACAAAATCCTTTTATGGCCATCTCAGAGGATGTTTCAGAAGAGGAGGTTGAAACTCCCCTTGTGTCTGAGTCACCTGAAACCACAGACATAACCCCTCCCTCAGACCCTCCCGAAGTAGAACTGGTCATTTCCCTAAATGCTCTCATTAGTTTCTCTGCTCCCCAAACCCTCAAGATAATTGGTTACATCAAGCATAGTAAGGTCATCATTCTGGTTGATAGTGGAAGCACCCATAATTTTATTCATCACCACATTTCCCAAGAAACTCATTTCTATATCCATGCAGTCAATAATTTCCAAATCATGATTAAGAATGGTGTCTCCATGAAATGTGGAGGGCATTGTGAAAATGTGCATCTCCAAATTGGTGACTACGACCTGAAATATCATATGTTTTCTATCGACATGGGCGATTGTGACATTGTGTTGGGTGCAGAATATCTAAGGAATTTGGGTCCCATTCTCATGGATTTCAAGGAATTAACCATGCAATTTGACCAGGAGGGTCAAAAATATAAGTTCCAAGGCATCATCGCCGATTCACCGGAGATCATTAGTTCCCATCGCATGGAAAAGTTGCTCAAAAAAGGTCATTCTGGCATTATTGACACCCTATGTGCTGCAAGACCTCCAATCCATCCTCTCTAAACATCAAATGGTCTTTTCCACTCCCCAGGGACTGTCGCCTTCCCATGGTGTTAATGATCATTCCATTCCCCTTATACCAAGAATCCTCCTTCCCAATATTCATCCCTATCGTCACCCCTTTTCCCAAAAAAATGAAATTGAGAAAATGGTTCAAGAACTGCTTCACGCAGGCATTATCCGCCCTAGTACAAGCCCCTACTCTTCTCATGTGGTCATGGTCCTAAAGAAATAAGGTTCTTGGCGCATGCATCCGTATGAAAAATTTTCTGACTTTCATGCCCTCAACAAACTCACCATTAGAGAAAAATTTCCCATTCCTGTCATTGATGACCTCTTGGATGAATTGAGTGGAGGCGAGTTCTTTACTAAACTTGATCTTCGTTATGGCTACCACCATATCCATATGAAAGAGGCAGACATTCCTAAGACTGCCTTTAGAACTCATGAGGGCCACTATGAGTTTTTGGTCATGCCCTTTGGCTTGTGTAATGCTCCCTCCACCTTCCAAAGCCTCATGAATCATGTCTTTCACCCCTTTCTCCGTTATTTTGTCTTAATTTTCTTTGATGATATCCTCATATATAGAAAAACCTGGACAGACCACCAACTTGCTCATGTGGACAGAGGTCTCCATCTACTCTCTCAGCACCAATTTTTCTTGAAACAATCTAAATGTGCTTTTGGCACCTCAGAAGTCAAGTACTTGGGCCATATTGTTGGCAAGAATGACGTCAGGGTGGATCCTAAAAAGATTGAAGCTATGAAAAATTTCCCTCACCAAAAGACTCTCAAAATCTTGCAAGGATTTCTGGGCCTAACAGGTTATTATCGCAAGTTTGTTAAGAATTATGGAAAGATTGCAAAACCTCTCACAACACTCCTTAAAAAGAATTATTTCACTTGGACCCCAGCAGCTGCTCAGGATTTTCAAACCTTGAAGATGGCCACGTACACCACTCTAGTCCTGGCCCTTTCGGATTTCACAAAGACATTTGTCCTAGAATGTGATGCTTCAGGAAAAGGTATTGGTGTTGTACTTATGCAAGAGGGTCGACCTTTGGCCTTTACCGAAAAACAACTGTCTGAATGAAATTTGGGCAAATCTATGTATGAAAAATAATTTTTGGATATTCTTCATGTCGTTGATTTGTGGCGCCCTTATCTATTGGGGCAACGCTTCCAAAATAAGAAAGACCATCAAAGCCTCAAGTATTTTCTGGAACAACACATTTCCTCCCCAGAGCAACAAAAATGGGTGACTAAGATATTTGGATATGATTATGAGATCATTTACAAGAAATGAAAAGACAATGTGGTGGCCAATGCACTTTCCCGCAAATATGAAGATGAAGGCTCCCTTTTTTATCTCTCCTTCATTGTACCAGATTGGCTCCAAGCCGTTCGCCAAGAATGGCTACATGATCACAAAAGTTCGCATCTGATACAACAATTTCAATCCAATTCTCCAGTTTCCCCAGGGTACTCATGGCTCCATGATGAGGTTCTATATAAAGGCCGTTTGTATTTAAGTAAATAGTCAAAAATCAAATCCACGATGCTTTCTGAGCTTCATGCTACACCCACAGCTGGGCACTCTAGGTTTACCAAAACCTATGACAGGGTCAAATGTTCTTTTTTTCTAGGATGGTATGAAACAAGAAGTTCGTAATTTTGTGTCCGAATGTGATGTGTATCAGCGCAACAAGGGAGAAATAGTCAAATCTCTTGGCACACTGCAACCGCTTCTGATTCCACCTACTATTTGGAAGGATATCTCTATGGATTTTATTACAGGCTTACCTAAATCGGGTTATAAATCAGTCATCATGGTGGTAGTTGATCTCCTTTCCAAGTATGCTCATTTTTGTGCTCTTCAACACCCATATAAAACATCCATAGTGGCTCAAATTTTCATGGATCAGGTCTTCAAGCTTCATGGCATGCCACATTCTATTGTTTACGATCGCGACCCAACTTTCACCAGCAATTTTTGACAAGAACTATTCAAGCTACAAGGCACCCAATTGCATCTCGACACAACTTATCATCCCCAGACGTATGGTCAAACTGAAGTTGTCAACAAGTGTTTGGAAACATATTTGAGGTGTTTTTCATTAGAAAAGAAAAATTAGTGGGTTCAATGGTTACCCCTAGCTGAATGGTGGTACAACACTTCATACCATACAGCTACATGCATGACTCCTTTTGAAGCAATCTATGGACAAAATCCACCTTCAGTTCTCTCATATTTACCAAGTGTCTCGAAGGTATAGGCAATTGACCAAACCCTTACAGTTCGAGAGGATATTCTTCATACCCTCAAAGAGAATTTGGTCATGGCTCATAATCACATGAAGCAACAAGCAGATCAAGGTCACTATGAACGCCAATTTGCAGAAGGGGATCAGGTGTTTCTTCGAATACAACCTTACAAACAAAATTACCTCAAAGCCGACCATTGTTAGAAGCCGACGCTGAAATTTTATGGTCCTTATACAGTTCTCAAGCATGTGGGACAGGTGGCCTATTAGTTATATTTTCCCAGTCATTCTAAGCTACATCCTATTTTTCATGTTTCATGCTTGAAGAAGGTGATTGGAACCAAGTGCCAAACGCAAACCAATCTTCCCGAGTTGGATGAAGAAGGCTCCATTTGGCTACATCCACAAGCACTTTTGGACCAGCGTGAGCATCACCTACATCAACGAACCATCAAGAAAGTGTTAGTCTAGTGGAAAGATACAACTTCGACAAATGCCACTTGGGAACCAACTACCATTCTGTAGCAATTTCCACATCTCAAGCCTTGAGGACAAGGTTTTTTTTAAGGGGGAGGACATGTTAGGGACCTAACCCTTACATAGGTAGAACAATGTATTTCGATGTAATAAAGGTCATAATAAGGCCTTTCAATAAGGTATAATAAGTCAAATGTAAGAAGACCTAATAGAAGCTTCTGCTTCTAGAAGGATCTTCCTCTAGATGGTTCTCTTGATAGACATATTTAGTATAAATAGGAGTCGAGGGTATGAGAACCCTAGCTTGGATATTATTGTAATAGTGCTTTTCTTGACTGGAGGTTTCCCCCTCGAAGAGGCCTGTCAACATTGCTCTCAGTAATCAAAGTACTCTTTCTGGTGTTATTCTGTTATCATTTCAGTATTATTGTGGTGTTATTCTGGTTATATTGTTGTTCATCTTCCATTTCTAACATTTTATTTTTGTTTTTCATACTTTTTATATCTGTAATATTACAAGAACAAAGAAGAAGGAAGATATTCGTTGATTTGAGGGAGGAAACCTTGAAGATTAAATGCAAKCTATTTCGCTTGAATAAAGCGCGGAATAAAATATCATGTTTTTTCACTAGTTTAGGAATCATCAAAATAATGCAARCATAATATGGAAAGATTACAAGGAGTGATGGTAATGTTTTTTCTAGTTTTGTSGATATTGTGTAGGGAAGTGTGGACCTTTTTGGGAAATTATACAAGGTATAGAGTAAACCTAATATTGTTGAAGYGGTCAAAATGACTTCTTTTTTCCCTAGCTTTCTAAATGAAGAGGAAACTAATGTTSAATATTTTGGAGGAAGTCTCAAAAGATGAACTTAAGGAGATATTACATATTTTTCAAAAAGATAAAGAGCCTTTGTTTGGATGAGTTCCAGTTGAATTCATCATACGATTTTGTAAAGTCATAGAGGATGATCCGATGAAGGTTATTGAGGATTCCCTATCTTCAAGGAAGATGTTAATTGAATTTAATGCTACTTCTATTGCCCTCATTACAAACTTGGATTTAATACAACATCATTTGAAGAGTACAAAGACATTTTTCTATATAATTTCATTTATCAAATAATAATCATGATTATAGAAAGGAGGGTTAAGCAATTGTTATTTGGTTATATCTCTAATGAATAATCTAGGTACTTGTCAAGAAAACAAATACATTAATAAATTGGCGTAGTAGAGGAATGATTGTATTCCACCAAAACTAAGAGGCTTCCGACAATGGTGGTCAAATTGGATCCATCTAAAGCCTATGATCGAGATAATTKGTTATATTTGAGGTTGATATTTCTCCATTTAGGTTTATTTGTTCATATTTTCAATTGGGTTATGAGTTGAGTAACCTTTGATTCATTTGAAATATTTATCGGAATAATTGGTTATATTTGAGGTTGATATTGCTCCATTTATGTTTATGTGTTCATATTTTCAATTGGGTTATGAGTTGAGTAACCTTTGGTTCATTTKCAATGCTTATCAACAGATCAATGTCAATATTTTCTAGCTTTGGAAGAGGGTTATAGTAGGGGTTCCCTTTATCCATTCAATTKTTTCTAATTGTTGTTGAGAGTTTGAGAAGGCCATTGATTGAGTCCAAGAGGACTAGAATTTTCAAAGGTAATAATATAGAGATAATACTCATTTTGTGTCATCTCTCTTTTTAGATCATATTTTACATAACGTGATGGATCTAGAAGGGATGTGTTAAGACTTAAGGATATTCTACCTGAATGTACATTTCATTATTAAAAGGATGAAGGCCAATCTAGGAAAATCCACTAGATTTATTTTATAAGGGTGAGTGATGTGGATGTTAGGCTCTATTCTCAAAGGTTTCCATTCCAGGGAATTGCACTAAAGGATAGATTGAAGTATATCAAAATTTTCTCAAAGCCAAATGATTATGAGATAAAATATTTGGATTCGTTAATTGCTAAAGTAGAGAGGATATGATATGTTTGGTACAATAAATGGTTGTTTAGTGGGGAAGGCGTATTTTGGTGAAATCAATGTTAAAAGTTATTCTTTTGTATTGAATATATTTCACTTTTATTTGAAACGGTGTCTTAGAAAGGATAAGGAAAAAAAATTTAAGATTCTTGTGCTCTAGGGATATGGTACAATGGGTGATTCATGGTAAAATGATAAAAAACCTTTTTCCCAAAAGATTTGGGTAGGAGTCTTAAAAACATTAATATAGTTGGGAAAGCTTTGGGTGCACATTGTGTTTGGAAGCCAATTTCTAGTCATATTATTTTGTGGCAGGTTGTTGCAAAAAACTATGTTAACCTGATTCAATGGAAAATTGGATTAGAAGTCCTTCAAATAATCCCCTTAATGTTTCAATTATCTAGATGGATACAATTATAACGTTCTCTTTGATTGCGAGATGGATGGTATGGAAGGTTGGGAAGGGGACACGACTTTGGGATAGGAGAATACACTTGGGTTCACCATGGAGAATTTTACAGGTTCCCTATGAATTTAATTAATGTTCTTCATGAAAAAGCATTGGTCTTTCTAAGTCAATTGGCTTATCTGAAATTTACCACTATCTAGAAGTATGAATGAAAGTTCATTTATATGATTGGTATTGGAAGCGGAAATGAGAGGGTTTGATAACCCTGTATTTCTAGTTTAAGGTCAATTCATGTAAGAATAAAGGACACATGGTGTTTGGTCTTGTTAAAGAACCTTACATGAGGATTATACACTCCTAAGGTGAGATATGGGGTTTTGTGAGATGGGTATGGAATGGACGAATCTGTTTGGTGGTGAAAAATATTTTAGTATGTTGTCATTGATGTCAAAGGATTGATGTCTTGTCATAGTATCATTGATGTATTGATTGATGGTTTATGTTGTCATTGATGTAATGTAATTGATATCAAAGGATTGATGTAATTGATGTCAAGTGGTGTCATAGTGATGTATTGGTTGATATGAATAAGTTGTATCTTTGATGTCATGTCATGGATGATAGGAAGTACCAAATGGATGAAATCTAAATTGGTCCCCTTATGGTGAGATCCCTCATGGGAAGATGCTTTGTGAAGTCCAAATGGTTAAGTGGTTGATTCATCCTAGCAGTGTGGTTAGGGAACCTAAGTTTTTTTGAGGAATAATGTTATAAAGATCAGTAAATTTGTTAGTAAGACTATTCTAGATGGACAATGCTTGTCATGCCATTTCTTTTGATATGTGGAATGTCGGTTAGAGAGTTATGGCCACGTGAAGTTGGAGAATCCTCATGTGTTGTCTAGAAGTCCAAATAAGTCAAATTATTCTAGAAGATCCTTGAAGAAATTTGACTAGTCAAAGTGGTTAATTATGGCTTAAGTGGTTGCAACAAAAAAACAATTAAAAATAAATTAGTTTCAACTAGAAGTGGAGAAGTTACTATTTGTGGAGAAAGTGGTTATAAGTGGACAAGTGGTTATACATGGATTAGCCCCAAAAAGAAGGAAGTTGGTTAGAGTTGGTTAGATGAGGAAGCTAATTGGAGAAGTATAAATAAGAGAGAAAGGGTTTCTTATGAGTGAATCTCTTGAGCATATTGAAGATATATTCTAATGAAAAATTCATTGTAGGAACTCCTGGATGCATCATAAGTTTTGTAAGTCCGAGGTTTTGATGGTGAAAGTTTTGTAGGTTCAGAAAACCCTAGTTTTTTGAAGTAGTGCGTGAGATGCAGTGAGCCAGGGCATGTATGTATGTAGGCTGAACTAGGTCAGGGCTCATACAGTTGGGAATGACATGGAAAACTTGAGTAAGTGCTAGTGTCAGGTTCCTAAAGTCTGAAGCAAGTTCCATATCAACATTCTATGGGCTCATATCTACTACATAGGTTCTGATATGGGTACATATTGTCTTGATGTTTAGACTTTCTCATGATATGGTGAATGATTGAGGCATTCTTTATATGGTTGTATTGATGTCTGAATATGGTAGTTGGTTGGTTGAGTAGTTCAGTTATGTTTTGATTGAGAGATATTCATGATATGTGATTGAGTATGCATGAGGAGCATGCATAGGTTGTTTGATGGTTTATATATGTTTGTGATTAGTTATGATACATATTGGGAAGTGGCAGGCAGATTGCAATAACATGTCACATGTAGATGTGACAGAGGCAGAAAGGGTCTGAAGGTACATAAGATTGAAGTTTCAGAAACTCTAGTTTCTGAAGATGTACGTAGGTTAACAGAAGGAAGAGGGTGTACATATGCATGATGCATTACAAGCAGGTTGCATACATACTTGGGCTGCACTATTGACAAGTCGTGTACCTGTTGATAGATTTGGTTCTGTTTACATAAAAGGTCTTGTACTTGAGGATTGGATTTCTAACATCTCAATTGGTGCTGAGATATACAAGTTGAGTCTTTCATTGATAGTTGGTGCTCTTGTAGAGTTGTTTCTCTATTCAATTGTTACTGATAAACCCGAAAGATTGTAGTCTGTATTATAAAATAAACTTATA
>JASDQU011402037.1:24172-42931 GCA_032191745.1 Picea mariana
GTTGTTTCTCTATTCAATTGTTACTGATAAACCCGAAAGATTGTAGTCTGTATTATAAAATAAACTTATACATATATCTTGTGTGATTTGTCTTATTTATGGTAATGGTTTATTGATGATGTTTATTGTTGAGATATGATTACAACTAGTTATAAATGAAAGCAATGAATATTGAGTAAATGGTGATTGCTAACTAAGATGTTTTGTAAAGAAGTGAAAACATACCTACACTGATTCACCCCCACCCCCCCTCTCAGTGTGGTCGGTGTGTCCAATAAAAACTTATATGTAAGTTCAAATTCCCTTTAAAATCTCAAATATTTATGTCATTATCTTTGAAGAAGAAGAAACTTACCAGGGATGTACTACAAAAGTGAATCAAGCACAATTCTTTCAAATGCAATCTTTTTAAAGTAAATGAAGAAACTATTCATCTTTTTATTTGACATGTGCTTACACTTCAAAGGTATAGGAAGAAGTGGAAGTATTCATAGGTTTAAAGGATATGTGGAGAGGGAACTCTATTGAAGAAACCCTAAGACATTGGTGTGATAATAGTGCAATGAAGATATACAAAGMTCTTCCCCTAATCATAGAGGATGATCCAATTAAAGTTATTGAGGAGACCATATCTTCAAGAAATATGTTAATTTCATTTAATTCTACTTCTATTTCCCTAATTCCAAACTTGTATCTAATACAACATCATTTGAAGAGTACAACGCCATTTTTCTATATAATTTCATTTATAAAATAATAATGATTATAGCAAGGAGGGTTAAGAAATTGTTATTTGGTTAGATATATAACGAATAATCTAGTTTCTTGTCAAGGATGTAAATACATGAATTAATTTCATTTAATTCTACTTCTATTTCCCTAATTCCAAACTTGTATCTAATACAACATCATTTGAAGAGTACAACACCATTTTTCTATATAATTTCATTTATAAAATAATAATGATTATAGCAAGGAGGGTTAAGAAATTGTTATTTGGTTAGATATCTAACGAATAATCTAGTTTCTTGTCAAGAATGTAAATACATGAATCAATTGGTGTAGCAGAGGAATGATTTCATTCCACCAAAACGAAGAGGCTTCCAACAATGGTGGTTAAATTGGATCCATATAAAGCCTATGATCGAGCTAATTGGTTATATTTGAGGTTGATATTGCTCCATTTAGGTTTATGTGTTCATATTTTCAATTGGGTTATGAGTTGAGTAACCTTTGATTCATTTGCAATGTTTATTGGTCTAATTGGTTATATTTTAGGATGATATTGATCCATTTAGGTTTATGTGTTCAGATTTTCAATTGCGTTATGAGTTGAGTAACCTTTGATTCATTTGAAATACTTAACAACATATCAATGTCAATATTTTCTAGCTTTGGAAGAKGGTTAATGTAAGGGTGCCCTTTATCCCTTATATTGTTCCTAATTKTTGTTGACAGTTTGAGAAGGCCATTTATTGAGGCCAAGAGGACTAGGCGTTTCAAAGGTAATAATATAGAGATAATACTTATTTTTTTTCCATCTCTCTTTTGTAGATCATATTTTACATAACGTGATGGATCAACAAGGGATGTGTTAAAAATTAAGGAKATTCTACCTAGATGTACATTTCATTATTACAAGGATGAAGGTCAATTTAGGAAAACCCACTATTTCTTTTACATGTGTGAGTGATGTGGATGTTAGGCTCTATTCTCAAAKGTATCCATTCCAGGGAATTGCACTAAAGGATAGATTGAAGTATCTATAATTTTTTTCAAAGCCAAATGATTATGAGATAAAAGATTGGGATTGGTTAATAGTTAAAGTAGAAAGGATATTATATGTTTGGTGCAATAGATGGTCGTTTAGTGGGGAAGGCGTATTTTGGTGAAATCAATGTTAAAATTTATTCTTTTGTATTGAATGCATTTCACTTTTATTTGCAAGGGTGTCTTAGAAAGGATAAGGAAAATAAATATAAGATTCTTGTGCTCTAGGGATATGGTAAAATGGGTGATTCTCGTGGTAAAATGATAAAAAACCATTTTCCCAAAAGAGTTGGGTAGGTAAAGTTTTAAAAACATTAATATAGTTGGGAAAGTTTTAGGTGCACATTGTGTTTGGAAGATAATCTCTTGTCATATTATTTGGTGTCAGGGTGTTGTAAAAATCTATGTTGAGCCTAATTCGGTGGAAAATTGGATTAGAATTCCTTCCAATAATTCCCATAATGTTTCAATTATCTAGATGGATATAGTTATAATGTTCTCTTTGATTGGGAGATGGATTGTATGGAAGGTTGGGAAGGGGACAAGATTTTTGGATAGGATAATACCATTGGTTTAACCATGGAGAAGTTTACAGGTTCCCTATGAATTTAATTAATGTTCTTCATGAAAAAACATTTTTCCTTCTAAGTCAAATGCCTTATCTAAAATTCACCACTATCTAGAAACAAGAATGGAAGTTCATTTATATGATTGGTATGAGAGGTGGAAATGAGAGGGTTTGAAAACCCTATATTTCTAGTTTAAGGTCAAGTCATGTAATAATAAAGGGCACATGATGTTTGGTCTTGTCAAAGAACCTTGTGTGAGGATTATACACTCCTAGGGTGTGATATGGGGTTTTGTGTGATGGGTATGGAATGGGCGAACCTGTTTGGTGGTGAAAAGTTATCTGGAAGTTCAAATGCCCTTTAAAATATCAAATATTTATGTCAATAGATTTCAAGAAGAAGAAACTTCCCTGGGATGTACTGCAAAAGAGAAGCAAGAACAGTGCTTGCAAATGCACTCTTTGTAAAGTAAATGAAGAAACTATTCATCGCTTGAATTTGACATGTGATTACACTACAAAGGTATGGGAAGAAGTGGAAGTATTCATATATTTAAATGATATGTGGAGAGGGAAATCTATTGAAGAAACCCTAAGACATTGGTGTGGTAATATTGCAATGAATATATACAAAGATCTTCCCCTAATCATAGTTTGGCTTTAGCTTGGTAGGAGGAGAAGTGCCTAGGAGGTTTTCCCTAGGATATATGTTAGTGCACATGCAATGTTTTAACCATTAAATGATCGGATGTGTTTAAAAAAATGGTGATGTAAAGGGAAACCTTTATAAAAGAAACACTATCTTTTTCAAGAAGAGTCATGATACTTTTTATATATTTTAAATTATCAAATTCAATGAATCACTACAGTTATAATGTGGGCTGTCTGCACAAAATTTATGGGGCTAATCCTATCAAAAATTTAGTTGTATTTATTTTTATCTCGTAGAGTTCAGTTTGTAGTATTGTGCCATATAATTTGTTTTTGAAATGGTAGATGTAATCAAATTTATTGCAAAAATAATAGAGACAAGGTTTGAAAATTATGACATGTCAAAAGAAAATGAAAAAAAAAAAACTCATTTGTGTATACATATTATATATTTGGAATCTACAAATTAAAATTTATATAGAAAAAATAAAAAAAAAACTACTTTCAAGTCTGGAATTCATGAACATGGATGAATTCGGGTCCTGTCCATGTACATGGACATGTCACAAGAAAATGAAAAAAAAAAATACTCGTTTGTGTATACATATTATATATTTGAAATCTACAAATTAAAATTTATATAGAAAAAATCAATATAAAACTACTTTCAAGGCCAAAATTCATGGATAGCACCCGAAGTCAGGCCTTGTCCATGTACATGGAAAGACCCGAATTTGGCCATGTCATGACATGGATAGTGTAACATCCAATTCCAGTGATCACATTTTCATAACACTGCTTATTCTTTAAGTACACTTGTGTGGAAGTGATCCAGATAAACATGCTACATTATGATTATCTATTTTGGGTTATGAGGTTATGTTATGTTTGAGTATTGAAATTTGATATATTATTCATATTGATGTATAGAATTGACAAGTATTATGATGAGGTTTCCTGAGTGTGTAGGAAACATGGCATGATGATGATGTTGATGGAATCAACATACTTCCTTTGCCTCTGTATTGAGTCAAGGAGTGGACTATTGACTTTTATTATGAGTATTTGTTTTATTTACGCATGTGTTATAATGATTTAGTTATGGATTCCATGTATAAGAGTTATTAATATTATAATTTTTGGTGGATGCAGACATGGTGACGCTTTCTAATCCAACTCACATATGGAGTAGAGGGGTCATACACATATATCAGATGGATGAGGGAGAGGTGTGGTAGTGTCCCTATCACAGTCTACTAGCACTCTCGTTGTGACCTGAATTGAAGGTTAATGATTAACTTGTTTCAAGGGGTTCACAATTTCGTGAGGGAAGACTTAGACAACCGCTCACAAGGATTCTGAGCAGCACGCAATAAGGTGTGTTGAAGGAAAATCTCCCTACGGACAGGTAGATCTCATCTTGAGAGCTAGACTCTTAACTCTTAAGACAAAAGATGCTTAACATGTATACTGACTTCCTTTTAGATCTATATAAACTGATGTATGAGGAGGAAGGAGAAAAGAAGTAACTTTTATCGACGTTTGTCCCTGCACGCTCCGAGTTGAGATCTGATCTTTGGCTCCTCGACAAGCCCTGTAGACAAACAATAGTACAACCACTTCCTACTCTACTGACATTAGCTTGAAAATAGACCTATCTATTAGAGACAAGTTCATGCGAAATCAAACACAAACTAGAAAGAAACAGGCCAAGCATGTCATATTAATGAGAACAGTGACATAAGTAACTTACAACCATAGATGTGAGTGCAACAGCTTCGTCAAATCCCCTTTTTCTAACCCTTTCTCAAAAGATCCACGATCCGGATGACAACAACTTCACTGATTACTCTCCTCCAGTTCACTGTGTGTTTCCTATGAGATCATAGGTTTCATGCTTCTAATTCTCCCCCCTTTTTCCACCATGATAGAGCTTGTTTATATAGGTTTAGAGAGGCTTAACCTCTTGAGGTATCTTTAGGGTAGGTTGAGGATTTTCCTCCTTGAGTCAGGGATCTTCCCCAAGATCATGGCTGGCCCAAGAGTTCCAATTCCACTGCTTTCCAAGATTGAAAGATCTTCTCCTTATTCTCCTCAATAGACCAACTCCTGCCCAAAATAGACATCGCTCCCTCAAAAGGGCCATCAGAGCGTTGTAGCGCTCCCTAGTAGGCTTTAGGGGGGCGCCAATGCTCTTAAAATCAGTAGCGCTCCTCCTTAAGGGTTGTTTAGTGCTATAGCTCTCCCTAGTAGTTTATAGGGGAGCGCCGGCGCTCCTAAGAGAGATATAGGGGAGCCTCACTTCTTAAAACCTAGATTAAATCATTCTTTCAGGTGGCAAGAGGCATTTAAATTCAATTAACCATTACTCTTCCTTCAAACAAAGTGTTTGAGGCATTTTAAGTGTCTTCTTAGTGTCGTCATAAGTATGACATAGGCATCATGGCAGTATGCTTTTCTTAACACTTTCAACACTTGTGAGCAACATGCGACACTTGCGACACTTATCAAAGTGAGTAATGTTGATGTGTAATAGATTTCCCCCCAAAGTATGAAGTTAGAAGATGAGAAATGATAACTGAAATGCTTTGTAGACTTTCAAGAAAGGGTTTAGACGCGAAGAACCTGACAGAAGTTGCACACAAACATCCAACAAATATTATGACATGTTTCAAACCCAAGGCAGGCATACCTATGCTTGGGTGATCAAGACTTGCAAGATATGGCCGCCATAAAATAAACTGCGGATCCATAATTGTATTGATAAAAAGGTATAGCCACCAAGGATACAGTGTGGATCTATACTCTGATGACCTGAAATGATCGTAGCCATGAAGAATACACAGTGGATCTACGAGATGACAAGACATAGCCACAACCAATACAAAGTGGATCTATGTGACAGTATATGTGCCATTGTTCAAGAGAAGCTCCTTCGCAAACTGGGAAAAGTACATATCAAAGTGATCACTCAACCCAGGGTCTTCTTACCGATCCCGATGTAGTACGAATCTAACCATGTGAATATATGTACTGATGTCGAACATGGCAAAAACCACTTGATTACCGGTCAATGATGTAGATCATTAACAAGCGCGAGGGAGATCACCATTAATGTCAATGATTCCCAAGGTACTCTAGTACATTCCAACAAATGTGAATGGATGAGTTGGAGTCGAACATCCATGGAATCATCCGATCATAGGTCAATGGTGTAAACCTGTTGTCGGATGTGAGGAGGCCTGCCATTGAGGCATGCAGGTCCCAAATTACTAACTGGATTCTAAGTCTGATTCCTGGATAATGTGTTGAAGTCGATAGGAATAGGCTCGTCGAAGGAGGGCCTTGATGTATCCCCCATCAACGACACGAAATGGACATAGAGATGTAATTGGTAGATCAAATGAACATGGACTGACATGGGTATTGAGACAAGATATTTGTGATGGCTGAATCTCAAGGCGGATACTTCCCTTGAACACTGAGGCACAACAACAGAAACATGACATGGACCAAAACTTGATGATGCAGTGGATGTTGTGACTTATGTCAGGTGACCCAAAGGAGTGAAAGAAACTCAAAGTATTGGCTCAGTGTAGAGGTTCAGTGGATTATAATGCGTGCAAAAGACAAAGTGCCATGTTCAAGGGTGACTCTAAGAATTACTTGGTAATGTTCTCAAGAGACTGCTTGGCTTGTTTCTTTCAAATTTTCCCCCATCTAGATAGACGAGTACCTCTTATCAATTTAACGATCTCGAGGAGGGTAACACATGCTCAATACAACTCACCTTCGGTAAGTTCCTCTTCCTTTGTTTAATGAACTGGAAGAAGTAAGGGTTTGGTCCCATATGGGCCTGTTGATGTTTGTTTTAGCGAGTCCAAAGACAGAAAACTAGAAGTTTTTTCATGATTATAGAGTTTGGAAAAAGACTTAAAAGAGAACTCTCTCAGTTCCTTTTTCGTACAGTTAGTCTCACGAGGCTGAAAAAGAGATAAACTACCACTCGAAATATGCCCTTTCGAACCTTTTAACGAGTGTGAAAGGAAGCAAGATCACTCGACGATCTTTTCATATTTAGAGAGTTTGAAAAGAGTTTAAAGGTGACTCCAGGGGGTTCCTTTTTCATGTGTCCATGCCGGTCCGAAAAAGAGATAAAAGTCTACCCGATGCGTTATTATATTCTCGATCTTGAGAACGAACTAAGACTATGCTTGTGGATGTGACAAGGTAAACAATCGATCAAAACTACTTCGAAACCTGTAGTGTCAAGACTGCAATACAGAGGTTTAGTGAAACCATTATATTGTCAAAGAAAACCACAAATAACTATACCTTATAAAAAATGGAAATTTATAAATAGTAATACAAGAAAAATCTTCATTTACCATTTCATTTTGCATAAGGATTTGTAGCAGTGGAGATTCTCATTTTGGAAGTGGATCTTGTTTTGCTTGATACCAGAGCTACGGTTGACCATTTCTCTCGCCGTTTGGACCAGGTAGATATTCATTTCCTCCTCTTTCAATTACATGGTTCAAAATTTATTTTCATAGCAATATTTAAATAAGAAAACGAAGCCCTAGGTTGTTCCAAAAAAGATCAAATTGGCCTCTATTGAAAACGATGGGGAAAAGACATTTGTTTAAACAACGCTTCTAAAGGGTTGTAGTATAGATTCCAATGCCTTGATACTTAAGTAGATAGGTCATTTTTGTTAAAGAATCCATAAGAAACTCAAAAATATGCCCACACAGCCATTATGAAAATCATTTTAATTTAAAATGTTTTATTGTTGCGTCGTGATTCTTGAGTAATAAAAAGGAGGGTGTGGTCCTTTTTGAATAGTATGGGCAATAGATTTCAAGTTTTTAAATTGCTCAAGAAATTGTAGAAAAAATGAATAATGAAATTCTTTGTTTTCTTTTTGTTTGTAGGTGATTTCGGCAACGACCATGGTTGAGTGGAAGGAACAAGAGCATGAACTCGATGATTTGGCTGCTTTGCAGAGTCCTCGTACGCGGGCCGCGTTGAGAGATTGTGGCCTTCTGAAATTCTTCAAGATACAAAAGATGAAGAAAGAGATCCTTCTGCTTGAACACATAATCAGCTTGTGGGATGTCGCAGAGCAGGGGTTTCGGATTGGAACACAGCTTCTCACCATCGAGCTGGAAGATGTGTATTTCTTGACTGGCCTCTCGAAAAGAGGGGCTCCTATAGCTTTTTCCGGACAGAGGGCGCTTCCCGAGCAAGTGGATGTGTACCTGGCACGCCATTGTGTCCTAGGGGAAAAACTGGTCGGGGGTAGAATCCCCATCAAAGATATCAGAAAGTTACCCCTTCGGTCTATTTTGTTTGCCATCACGAGTGTGACGGGAAGCACTAGCATGCATCTGGCGTCGAGATCATAGATAGCTTATGGCGTGCAGTGTTTGGAGCCAACAGTGTTTAACTGGAGTGCAGGGTTTCTTCATAACGTGAAGGAATAGGTTTCGAGGTGTAGGATGGGGCATAAACAGTTCGGATACGGTTATTTCTCGGTCTCATTCTTCTTAGAGCGCATTCCCTGAGTCAGATTTTCATTTCACCGGTGACTTATTTGCTTGGCTGAGACGCCAATATCTTTGGATAGAAGACTTCCCGTATTCCGAGGTGGAATTCCTTGGGAGCATGGATTTAATTCTACCAGCGGGGGAATATTGGGATGCGTCAAGTGAGAGACTAAGCAACACCTTGTCTAGTTTTTTGTTTTAAGTTTTTTAACGTATATATATTTTTTGGGTACGTAGAAGGGTTTTTTAATGGATGTATTGTTTTCAACATGCAGACAAGGGAGCAGTGCGCTTGGCTAAAATACCAGTACTAGGACGTCGCGGGGGTGCTCAGGTTGCAGTAGATCGAGGGGTACTAGTGATAGGTCTCCGAGAGGTTGAAAGAAACCTTCAAGGCCTTACCATGGGCATTCCTCCTCTACGGAGGAGAGAAGTGTCTTTACATATACAGAGACACACTACGGGGGTGCCAGAGAATGTTAATTCTCTACTGAGACGAGTAGTGCGCGCAGTGATATGTTATTCTCAGCATAATGCAGTGCAGAGAGATAAGAGTCTCTCTGGTGCAGAGAGATTAGAGTGCAGAGAGACGAGAGATACCTACGGAGGAGGCTTGGGTCAAAAGCCCGATGACATCATGATATTCTTCCATGTTATTAGTCGTTGGTCCTAAGAAAATACCTCCTGAACTCACCACCTCGTCAAATTGGCAAATGACCCATGTTGCCGAAGCAATGTTCCGAGTGTGTCGACTAGCGCGATCCGCAAACCCAAAAAAGATAGAAAAGGAAGATGACATCTGCGCATGAAAACACAGGGCACAGTTATGAGTGGCAAAGGTAAAGACTCGAGCATGCGAAAGAAACAGACACACCAAACTAAAATACAATAATGTACAACGTGCACATGCTAGGTGATCTAGGCATAGTACTTTTTAAGGTAAAGCCCGTTCCGGGGCTCTCCTAGGGAAATTCCATCATAACAGACTAACTCATAGGCGCCTCTGTGTAGAACACATTTCACAATGTAAGGTCCATGCCACAGAGGTTCTAACTTACCTATCCCTAGTTTTTCATGAGCCTGGTCATAGACGAGGACTAAGTCTCCTTCTGCGAAAGTCCGAGGATGGACGTATTTGTCGTATTGATTTTTTATCCGTTTCTGATGTGCTTCGTTAATGAGAGCGACATCACGACGTGTTTTGTCTAGTTTGGTCAGATATAAGAAACGTTCTTCTTCGGCAGAAGTATGGGGTAGGAGTTCTACTTTAAGTTTCAGATATGGAATCTCACACTCGATTGGTAAAATGGCTTTGATGCCATACACTAACTGGAATGGAGTGAACCTAGTTGCGGTTTTCACGGAAGTAAGATAAGCCCAAAGAGCGGAGAAAAGTTGTAGATGTCAGGATGTCTTATTTGCCCCTACCATGCGTTCAATCATGGTTTTGAGGACCTTGTTGATGGCTTCAACTTGTCTGTTGGCCTGAGGATAGTATGGGGATGAGTTTTCATGGAGAAAACCTAGCTTGGCATGAAATTCACTCATCATCTAGTTCTTAAAGTGTGCACCGTGATCAGTGACAATAGCACGTGGTACACCAAAACGAGTTATGATGTGGTTAAAAACAAAAAGAGCTACGGTATGACCATCATTCAGAAAGGTAGGCATAGTCTCAGCATATTTGGTAAAGTAGTCGACGACGATGTTTATATAACCGTGCCCCCCGGCTGAGGTAGGATTACATTGAATAAAATCGATACCCCACTTGGCAAAGGGGCCGATGCCGATGATGGGGTGTAGCGTAGTAGGGTGGGTGCATGCCTTGTTGTTAAAAACTTGGCAGGGTGGGAATTTTTTGAGTGCCTCAATACAATCTTTGAAAATCGAGGGCCAAAAATAGCTGGCACGTAGAATCTTCTGGGCTGTAACCATCCCAGAAAGGTGACCGCCACAGGCTCCAAGGTGACAAGCATTCAGAACGCGTTCAACCTCTGCATGAATCAAACATCGTCGAAGGACAGTATCAATACCACGATGATACAAGGTTTCGCCGATGATAAGATAACGACGAGAATGGTGGTGAATACGTCGACGCTCTTCACGGGAGGTGTTAGGTTGAAAGCGTTGGGTTTGGAGATAAAGGAGGATATCTCCATACCAAGGATCATAGGTGCTAATGAGGAAAAGAGCTTCATCAGGGAGAGAATATCTAGGTTCGATATCTTCATCAGCATGGGGGAGATCGCAAATGAGCTCCGCAAACACCAGGGACTTTTTGGCTTTGGACTTCGCAAATTCAAGATCGAATTCCTGAAGGATGACGATCCATTTAGAGTATTTTCCCCCGAGCACTTGACATGTCAATACATGGTACATGGGGTTTGAGTCTGCAATCACAGTGGTAGTGTGTAGTAGGATGTAATGGCGAAATATCTGGACAGCGATGACGGCTGCCAGAGCCAGTTTTTCTACATGTGAATATCGGAGTTTGGGTCCAGATAGACTCTTGATTAGGTAATAGATCACATGTTCCTCACCGTTGGGGTCCTCCTGAACTAATACCATTGCAATAGTGGAAGTGGAGGCGGCTAAGTAAAGGATGTAGTCCTTTGTATACTCTGGAGTGTGCAACAAAGGTGCGTGAGTCAAGGCATGCTTGACAGCGTCAAATGATCGTTGAGAAATGTCATCCTAGATGAAAGGGGTGTTTTTCTGCAACAATCACATGAATCCTTTAGTTATCTCAGCGTAGTTACAAATGAAACGATGAAGGAAGTTTGCTTTTCCTTGCAAACTCTCGAGTTGGGTCAAACTAGTAGGTGAGGCCAAGGCCAGAATAACCTTAATCTTTAAGGGATCCACCTGAATCTCATCTTTAGAGACAACAAAAATGAGGAGTCGACCGGATTCAACAACAAAAATACACTTATGTAGGTTCAAGCAGATACGGTAAAACCGACATCGAAGAAAAATAGCCCGTAAGTGATCAACGTGATCTGATCGATTAGATGAGTGTGCAGGTAAGTCGTTGAGGTAAGGTTCTACAATATGATGGATATCATGGAAAGCGTACGACATGGCCTATTGGAAAGTAGCACCGGCATTTTTTAGACCAAAAGGTAGCTTCCGATAGACAAAATCTCCCCATGGGTAGATAAAGGCTGTCTTATGTTGATCAGCAGGTAAAATTTCAATCTGATTATACCCGGAGAAACCATCCATGAAAGAGAAGATTACACTCCCAACGCAATTATCAATGATCTGGTCGATGAAGGGCGTAGGTTAGTTGTCCTTTGGACAAGCCTTATTGAGATCTCGATAATCAACACAGACACGAATGGTCACCTGTTTCTTGGCAACTGGAACAAGGTTGGAGACCCATTCTGTCAAAGGGACAGGGTAGATAAAGCTAGACTTTAAAAGTTTCTCAACTTCTGCTTTTATGGCTGCAATTTTCTTGGGATGAACCGGACGGAGTTTTTGTCGAACAAGTTTCGCACCGAGGTAAGTCTTGATTTTGTGCATGACGATCGATGGGTCGATTCCAGGCATTTCTTCGTAGCTCCAAGTGAAGACATCACATAATTATTTAAACAGAGTGGTGTAGGATACCACTTCTTCGGGTGTGAAATTAACACCAAGGTTAATGTTTTCTACAATGCCTTATTTGATCGAAATATCAATAAAGATCTTAGTAGAGATATTACCCATATTCCCTAAGGAAAGAGTGTCTTGTGTGAGGATGGGAGATTTTGGAGAATGGGTAACATCAGGAGGGAAGACAGAGTGTATGTCTTGGTGAATTTCTTCTAGAGGCAGAAGAAAAGAGGATCGATGATGGTTATCATCCCAAGGTGCGTCATCGATACTAAGAATTTTCATTATAGATTCGTCGGAAAGGAAAAATGTGGGAAATGTAATCGATTGCAAACGATAGGGAATCCAACCATGACGACATCGAGTAGGCATCGAGTGCCAATAGATGGGGGTTGTTCGGGGAGGGAGAGACAGATTGAATAGCTACATATGTGGCCTCGGCTGGGCTGAGTGGCATGGTGTCACCGAGCACATCGAATTCCATAGGACTAGGTACAATCCAAGGGTCAGATGATTCCAAAGATTGATAAGCCATAGTCGAAATCATATTGACGGTGGAAATATGATGTGTGGTAGGTGGAAGTGGTATAGGGAAGGTACTCATAAGGATAGAATCTTTCAACAAGCCAACACCAGCGCTTTCATATGTAACTTTGTGGTCTCCCAAAAAAGGAATGTTGTTGGTGACGAGGGGGGCATGAGTGTCGGGTGTACAAAAATCTAGTTGGTCGATAGTGACAATTTTGCCTTGGTAGGGAAATTGTACACATCGAAACACCGACGAGGCGAAAACAGTCATAGCATAGAACCAACTTCTTCCGAGTAGTAGGTTGTAATCGAGGGGGGCATCGACCACCTCGACATCAACAGTAACAGTTTTTCCACCCAATTGAATGGCTAAGGATTGCAAAAGTCCATGAGGATGAAAACCTCACACATCGAAAGAGCATAACATCGTAGGGGATTTATTAAGGGCGGGTGATTTCAAGACTTTCCAACAATCTAAAGACATGACACAAGTAGAGGCTCCCTCATCCAAGATAGTTCGATGGATTTGTTGATTGTGAACAACAACATCGATTTGAAAAACTAGTTGGTGGGAGAGTCGAGGTTGATGATCATCCAGATTAAATGTGATATTATTAGATAACTCAGTATCGAAAGCGCCGATGGAAGCCAAGAGCGTTCTACGTTGACTAGGACAGTGTTGTAGAACTTCCAAAGTAGACATAGCACATGGTGCTTGAGCCAAATATTCAACGATGTTGTAGTTTTGGGCAGCCTGCGAACTAGGATTAAAGGTAGATTTTCAGATAGTACTCTTAGGAGGGCGTAATATGGAGTCAAACGAAGGTTTCTTGATTTGAAGTGGCCCAGACAGAGGGCTAGCAGATGGAGGGCTAACAGAGGCTGGTAATGGGTCCGGTAAGGAACCGTTAGTGGGCTTCGTCTTATTAGGTTTAATCGGTGTGTCATATGTCGTAGTGTGAGTGGTCAGATTAATCCCATTAAACATGTAAATGTGGGCACTTGTCGAGGCCTCATCATGGGATTGGTTGGAACTGCCCTCTGGAGTGGGGGTTTGAGCAACCAAAGATTGCTGCTGTGGAAAAGGTTGGGTAAGCACAGCGGGTTGTGAATTTCCCTTAAAGAGATTGGCCACTTCCTTGTGATGTGGACAGTCTCGAGTGTAGTGATCGTCACCACAAATGAGACATGGAAATTTCGGTTTCCGTTGTGGTTGTTTTCTGGTAATAGGTGTTTGAGGTTGATTTTTTGGTTGTTCATTGGCATTGTTTTTCTTTGGTTTATTTCTTGCTTTCTTCTTGCCTCTAGATTGTTGTGAAGGGGTCGATTGGACCGTATTCACCTCAAAGACCTGAGTTTGATGGGAGGTAGTAGAGGGTGTGGTCGAATTGGGAGAAGATGTAGAAATGGACCGATGGGTTGTTCCAGTCGACTGGGAAGTAGATTGGGTTTTGACGGAGCCAATGACTCCATCTGCGTGCGAGGTAGATGATGTTTTGGATGGGTCAGTAGTGGCACGGGTAGCATTGGGTATCAATTCATACAGAGTACCAGATTATGAATAAACCAAATCTAGGTACTGAGCTCAAGCAATAGCCTCTTCCTCGGTAACGACACCACCCATAGCAACATCACGAGCGATCTAGAGTAATAGTGATTTAGTGAACCATTCCTCTAATAATTGGTTAGGAATGACTGCTTTGATTAACCTTCGTCGTTGTCTCCATTCATGAATATGATCACAGATATGTACAGAGGTTGTCTGACGAAGGGAGGTCAATAGTTTGGTACCCGTCTCATATCGAATGGGTAGTTGGAAGTGTGTGAGGAAGGACATGGAAAGGGAGTTGAAATCATGAAAAGAACCACGTGGTAGTTCAAGTTGAAATCGTGAAAAGAACCACGTGGTAGTTCGATATACCAATTTACTGCAGATCCTGTAAGTGTTTGTTGGAAAATACGCAAACGTATGGAATCGTCCATGAGGGAGTTCGATGAACAACACAAATGGAAAGTCATCACATGGTTGTTTGGGTCTTCTCTAGACCTTCCGTCGAATTTTGGAATATCAGAAGGAAGTTTAGCTGGAATAGCTATCCAAACTGGAGAATGAAAAATAGGATCATTTGTTAACCGAGACAAGTCTGGGAGGTCCAGAGTTGCCAGGAAAGGTAGTTGTCGGTTAACCTGCGGGTAATACTGGTGTGGCATAGGAACACCAGTAGGACCATACACTGGGTTAGGCAGATAATTGTAACCAGTGGGTCCTCTTGTATAAGGTTGGTGTTGACCAGAGTACACAGGATTTGAGGGGGTTCGAGAGACATGTGTGAGCGGAGGATAACCGGATGGGTTTTGAGGATTATAAGCCAGATTTGACGTTTGTCCATAAGGAGGATATAAATGGGTACCTTGAGGGGGAAGAGGTTGTTGTGGAGCTTAAGGATTGTGTCCCCCCAAGAACTGTGGGTTCCCTGGAAAAGGGATATTCCACGGATTGGGTGTGGTAGACACATTTTTTCCATACAGTTGATGATAGGCTCCAGATTGAGGTTGCCCCCCAGTTTGAGGGTGCCCTCCAAATGGAATTTTACCTACGGTGGGAGGATGCCCCCCAGCTTGAGGTGGAGTTCTCGGAATTTGGGAACCAGACGTAAATGACTGACCGGTGTTGCTTAACAGGTTAAAGCCACCAAGATCGGTCCCTCCAGGTTGTTGTATATGTATAGAACTTCCAGGCATAACTTGGGTAGTAGTGACAATGGAAGAATTCAGTGCTTTGTACCCAAAAGGGAGTGATGATGAAGGTCTAGGTGTTAGTGGTGTGCCAATTGTAGCTTGGCTAACCACCACATTACCAGCGGGAATAGTCGGTACGCGAGGGACCATTGTAGAGTGAGTCGTCTGGAGAGAAAAAGTGGACCTTGGACCAACAGACGATGTGTTCCGATCAATGAGCAGTGTAGCTGAAAAAATGGTAGTACCGGTAAAATGGTTTAAGGGTATGGTGTAGGTAACAAGTGCGTCGGCACTTATTCTTGTTCCATAAAAATCCTACACCATGCGCGGTGGACTTTGAACAATGTCTGCGGTCCAAAAGGGGTCATCAACTAGAGGGTTTGAATGAGACCCAGTATGAACTTCAGAAGGATTGATGACGACGAATTCATTGGTTGAATTCAGTTGGAGAACACGTCTCTCATATCGCTCAGGAATGCAGAAAGCCTCTGGAGACTCTGAAACAATTCTAAAATTCTCTAAAGGGGTGGGAACTTCTTCTTGGGAGGTTATAGTGTCGTGAAACTCGCTATGTTAAGGAGATTCCTCCATATAATGAGGGGGTAAAGGGGTATTTGTTACACATCAACATTACTCGCTTTGATAAGTGTTGCAAGTGTCGCATGTTGCTCGCAAGTGTTGCATGTTGCTCACAAATGTCGCAGCTGTCAAGCAAAGCATACTGCCATGATGAAGACACTAAGGAGACACTTAAAATTTCTCAAACACTTGATTTGAAGGAAGAGGTATGGTTAACTGAAGTCAAGTATCTCTTGCCACCTGAAAGAAGCTTTCAATCCTAGGTTTTAGAAGAGAGCGCTCCCCTATATCACCCTTAGGAGCGTTGGCGCTCCTCTATAAGGTGCTAGGGAGTGTTATAACACCAAAAAACCCCTCTGAAGGAGCGCTATAGATCTTTGGAGCGTTGGCGCCCCCCTAAAGCCTGCCAAGGAGCGCTATAGTGCTCTAATGGAATTTTTGAGGGAGCACTGTCAAATCTAGGCAGTAGTTGATCTGTTGAGGAGAATAAGGGGAGGATCTTTCAATCTTGGAAGGCAGTTGCATTCAAATTCCTGGATTAAGGAGGAAAATCCTCAACTTACTCTAAAGATACCTCAAGAGGTTAGGCCTCTCTAAACCTATATAAACATGCTCTATCATGGTGAAAAGGGAGGAAGAATTGGAAGCATGAAACCTATAATATCATAGGAAACACACAGTGAACTGGAGGAAAGTAATCAATGAAGTTTCTATCATCCATATCGTGTATCTTTTGAGCAAGGGTTAGACAAAGGGGACTTGACGAAGCTGTCATATTTGCATATACAGTTGTAAGTTACTTCTGTCATTGTTCTCATCAATATGACACGCTTGTCCTGTTTCTTTCTAGTTTGTGTTTAATCTCACATGAACTTGTCTTTGATAGATAGATCTATTTCAAGCTAACATCAATAGAGTAGGAAGTGGTTGTACTATTGTTTTTCTATAGGGCTCATCGAGGAGCGAAAGATTGGAGCTCAACTCGGAGCGTGCAGGGACAAATGCCGGTAAAAGGTACTTCTTTTCTCCTTCCTCCCCATGCATTAGTTTGTATAGAACTGAAAGGAAGTCAGTGTCCACGTTAAGCATTTTATATCTTAAGAGTTAAGAGTCTAGCTCTCAAGAGGAGATCTACCTGTCCGCAAGGAGATTTTCCTTTAACAGAAACTGGCAACTCCACTGGGCAGCCTCGAATCGAAACTTTTGGTTTTGATTTTTCCTCATAAGACCTTGTATTACCCTCTAATTGTTTTCAGACCTTGTTTACCCCTTTTTTCTTGATTTCATGAGCTGATTGACTCCTTACCCCATCTCACTCAGCTTGATTACCAAAATTCGACTGAAATTTTGGATTTTCAGACATTTTCATGAGATTTTCAAGCCTGGCGCCCCTGTGGCTGTGTCAATAGAGCACCAACACTCCTTGGATGTGTTAGACAGAGCCAGATAATGCTTGGTGCCCTTTACACCAGAGCACCAGCCCTCTTTTGGCCAAAAACCCTTCCAGAATTGCTTGTCCAGGGTCCAGCCTCTGTGTTTCAATTGCTGAGCCTCTCTGTGAGTCAATGCTTCTTCCCATTCAACTTTGACATCCTGCCTTCTGAGGAACAAATACATTATTGTTTAGATTTTGTAGCCTTCTTCATTATTTTTGAGTTTTTCTGCTGTTGGGAGTTTGAAACCAATGCACTGTTTTCCTCTCCTTTTTTGACTGAGCGAGAAACTCTGGTGAAGGACATCAGAAGTCTACGGACATCTTCATTTGGTTTTTAGGTCATTGTTCTTCAACATCTCCTTTTTGTGTGAAATTCTTGTTTTTCTTTGTTTTCTTTTTTCTTCTTGTTTTTTATCACAACAAGAGGGTGTATTGTTTGTATGAAACCTACTTATGCTTGTCTGAGTTTCCTTGATCCAAAAGGATAATTGGTAGGAGAAGTGTCGTTTTGAATTAATCATTATTCGCACACAAACAATAAAGAGACATCTTCATGATTTATTTGCATATTAGAAGACATTTCCAAAAGGTTTTAGCACCACATCGGATTTGACTGAAGAAAATTTGTTTGAGGACATTCCTTATTAGTGCTTGTTAGTGAAAAGAACTCTCTCTCTGCCTTAAATAGATATTCATCGAAAAGAAATGAATTCTTATCATCTTTGATGCATTTTTTTGGGATTGAGTCATCATTCCATCCGTTTCACTTCCATGCACCCCTTCTGAGTAAAGAACAACTATAAAATGAACGCTAATTAAAAACTATCTAGAGCATTTTATTTTCTAGGATCCTCCACCAACAGTAGACTAGGACTAGTACTTTGGATTAGGCTGTGAGCATAACTCTCCAAAGTTTCCAAAAGAAACATTAGCATCCTGAGCTAGGGAGAGTCAAATCCAATTGTCATATAAGTTTCCCTGGGATCCCCCTCTCACACAGGGGTTATGCACGAGGTCGCACTCAGAAAGCTATGGAGATTATCCCTCTGTGGTTTGAATGATTGTAGTAGTCAGATTGTATTATGGGGATCGCTTAAAGGTATACCCACAATGTTGAGTGGAAGCTTTTCAAGTTGATTTCAGGCTAGATACCATGCCTGTACGTTCGGACTGGACTGTCGACTGTACCCACCCAGGGGCTGACTGCGAATTGGTAACCTTAGTGGCCATAATCTTTAGGGTCTTACACAAGGTGACGGTGAAGGGAAGTCTCACTGTACCTGGATCAGACATTGGTCAAACTCACTCAGGCTCCTTGGAGGGTAAATCCACAATTA
>JASDQU011402038.1:3666-21140 GCA_032191745.1 Picea mariana
GAACCTCTTCTCAGTCAGAAACATTGGACAAGTAATGAGTCTGAAGAATGAGCTCTGTGACATGAAAATGAATGATGATGACAGCATGACATCATACTTTGTGAGAATATCTCAGTTAAGAAATCAACTACAAGCTATTGAAGAGATCATTTCAGAGGAGGAATTGGTAAATATAGTACTCAATGGTCTTCCCAAGACATGGGATGCATTTGTCGCAAGCATGAACACAAGGAAGGAGTATCCTACATTTGAATAACTTTGGACTTTCCATGCACACGAAGAATCAAGGATTAGTGAAAAAGAGAAACCCCAAAATAAATATGATGATCAAGCCTTCACAACAAGGTTCAAGAATTTCAGGAATAAAAGGAAGTTTGGCTCAAGGAAGAAGCCAAATCAAGAGAAAGATATGTCAAAAATACATTGCTTCAACTGTCGAAAATATGGTCACTACAAGAATCATTGTCCTGAGCTAAAGAAAAGGAAGGAAACACACAAAGAATCAGTTGTTGAAGAAAGGAAACCCTCAAAGAAGACCAAGCAGGATAAAACATACTTCTTCTTCTAAGACAAGGTAACAATATTCTTCATAGTTCTTGTACATACCATGTTTACATAGTTTCTGTACATATCTTACATATCTATTTCTTAGAAGATAAGATGTTCAAGTGAAACAATACCTATGGAAGAATAACAAGATAAGGATTTCTATCACGATTACTACAAGTCAAGCAATACACATGAAAAGATGAAGTACATTGACAATCCTTGGTAACAATTCATGTGGAAGCTATTACATAAGTAACAACTGCAAGATAAGCTGAAATCAGAATCAAACTTGAAGAAACCCAGAAGAAGTGAAAACAGAAAGAAGTCAGCAATCAAGAGGAAATTAGAAAAAGACTTGTGACACTTTACAGAAGAAAATAAGGATGCAGACGGAATCATGGACTCTCTTAGATGGAGGGAGTTGATTATATAATTCCAAAAGAAGAGCGTGCATTCATGCATGAAGCAAGGATTAGGAGGGAGCTAATCCTAAATGATATGATCCATTAAGAATTATGAATTATCTATCCATGTTCCAATTGAAAGTAGCAGCCATGATCAACAGTACATGTCCAGTTTGACTCTAGAAGAAGTCTTCTTCGAAAAGAATCCTTAAAGTATCCTTGGTTTTCCATCTACATCCATGATCCTATGATGAAAGGAAGAAGTTGGAATCTTCAAGGGAATGGAATCTATAGAAGACTCCATGGACCCAAGAGCTAAAGTGAAACATGAGGAAGAACATGAACATTTCAAGAAAAGAAAGAAAAGCCAGAACAACCAGTTATCATACTAAGAATCAAAAGACTACCAGCTTGGTTTGAACCCACTAAGAAGCAATCAAATAGAAGTAATGGAAGATATGATGAAGAATATTATATGTAAGAAATTGTGAAAAGGGAATATGAATGGAAGCATTGCAAGATTCAAAACTAGAGTTTCTTGCAGAAGGAGGAGAAGACTGTGATAAAAACTTGTTCCTGTAAACCAGATATACCTCTATCTGAGCTATTATATCTCTTGCAGTATCCATGGATTGAAGTTTACATCAGTTGGTTTTAAAATATTGTTCTTCCCAATAAGAGCATTTGAGGAAGAAGTTTATGTAAAGCAACCTCAAGTTTTGAGGTATACCAGAAAGAGACCCATGTATGCAGATATAAGAAGACCTTGTATGGATTCAAACAACTTGATGCAGAGTATCTCATATACAACAGAAGCGTGGTGAAAAATTTATATCACGGAGATAGTGTATCAGAATAGTTACTCAAAAGTTTGGGATGATGGATTGTTAATCCATGACAAACTCTCATGATGACAGAAGAAGTGCTACTTGGATATGTTTTAGTTTGAGCCTTGCCACAATGTCATAAGCTAGCAAGAAACAAAAGAGTTGAATCCAGCCATGATATATTGTAATGATCAGAGCTATATGAATCCTTCAGAGAAAACTAGTGTTCCATGATAGACCGAAGTTCATTGAGATCAAGCATTACATTCACCGTGATGAAGTCCAAAAAAGAGAAGTGGTTCTCCAACATATATCTTCACAGATGAGCAGATAACAGATATTTTGGTAAAAACCTTTGTCCAAGATGAAAAAGTTTGCAAGTTGGGGCTTATGGAGACGACTTCCTTATTGAAAAAGGAAGAGATTACTCCTAGGTTGGGAGGGAGCACTGATGTGTTATTGATTTATAGACAGTTCCTTTCCAATTCGGAAAGTGGTTTGAGATTTCTGACGGACAAGAATTTTCTATTTCGAAAAATGGTCCAAATCGAATGGTCATTTTCGTAATGAAAATGGTTCGATGGATTGTCGATGTACTATAGACAATGATTTCCCTTATGGCCAGTGTGGGGGAATGGTCTAGGAAAATATTTCTTCTTGGCAGTCACTCTTATTAGTGGTCAAGAAGACTGGTCCACCTCGCTGGATAGTCATTCTTTCGAAGCTCACAATTGTGAGTAGTTTCGAAGAATGGTCCATTTTGGAGGTTGGTGCACGACAATCATTTCCTTAGGAAATGGTCCGGACAGTCATTCCCTAGGGAAGATTCATTCTCTCTAGGTTACACTTTGTTTAGTGCCAGAGGAATGGCCCAGATAGGTGAATGGTCTAGGTTCAACAATCAGGGACACGCATTCCCTAGGGAAGAGTCATTATCTCCAGGTTGCACTTTGTTTAGTGCCGGAGGAATGGCCCAGATAGGTGAATGGTCCAGGCTCGGAAATCAGAAAAATTATTCTTCTATGCTTGAGAAGAATAATCCAGTAGCTCATGACTGATGTTTTACCCATCTAAGGGCAGATGCTCTTCTAGATATCACAGATGTGAGTGGAAGAATGGCCCAGATGATTCTGTTAATATCATGACATTGTTTTTCTGCGCAGGTTGATATCAGAGGATATGATTTCTATGGAGACTGTATGTCTCTGGACAGTAGATGTATGCTAATGTGGTGGACGTGTTCCACTGGTTGTGACTATATGTCATTGATTAAGTACTTGTGTGCTACTTGGTGTGGTAGTGTACCACTGGATTGTAGTTGTGTACTACTATGGATAGACACAGTTGTGTTCTATTGAATGACATTGTTTTGATTGCCATGTAGACCATCAGTAGTGTTGAAAATGATTATCATCCAGATGAATAGTCAATGTGCTTGTGGACAGACATTCTCCAGGCAGAGAATGGTCCAGATAGAACAGATTGTTGGCAGATAGGTATTCTCTCTGAATAGAATAGTCCAGGGTGATATTTTGTTGACATGACATGGACTAGTATTTTTCCTAAGGCACAGATTGTGACCTGATTAGGAAAATGGTTCAGGACTGATATTTTCTAAGGCATATAGGTTGAGACAAATCTCTATGAATTGATTATAAAATATTCCTAGATTGACATTTCTATAGGAATGGACTTTGTAGTCCATGGCACAGCTTTTAGCATATGTTGGGATAATCATTCTTCTAGGATGTATGTTCAGATTAGAAGAATGGTCCTTGTATCACTCCTTAGAGTGAGTGACTTATTCAACATCATGTTTGATTACTCATATGGAGTATGGTTTTGAGAGATGATGCAATTGATATTGTCAGATGACACTAATAGTGATGATGGTGCTCATGATCTAATCATGAGATAGTCTATACGACTATGATGATGCTACCGGTTGAATGGTATGTTTGTGCTCAAGACCATTGCCTTCAATACCTCCCTAGATAGGAGGGAGTGTTGATATTATGGTAGTTGTGGGAGGTATTTACCTCCACGTGTAACCCTGACGAGAATAGAATATTCTGGGAAGCAAGAAGTAATCCTAAAGTGTTGAACATAACCCTAGAAGACAAGTCGACTCAAGGAAATAATTAATATTAAGTATTTAGTCTCCAGAATGAGAAGTCGGCCCAGACAACTCAGGAAACAATATAAATACAAGTAGCCAAACCTCATTTTGTACACACTGCTCAAAATTGTAGCTGGGAAGAAGTGTGCATTATAGGAACTAGACTAGTGCACAATTTTGGGGAGCAGCTGTAGCCGACAGTTGTCGCAATCTGGTTTCCTGGTTTAGGCTCGGATTTTCTGTTGGTTATGGTTGGAATTTCTGATCAGTATTGGTTATCTTTATGCATTAGCCTTGGTTGGCTATTGGTTTTTTTCCAGATTAATTCTCTGTCAAGGTTAAGGTGCTCGGGGGTGGCTTTGTCCTATGGTTGGGTGGCTTCGGCCTATGGTTGGGTGACAATATCGCTATATTGTCTATGGTTAAATGAGCACATCCATTACTTTCTAACAGTTTGATGTGTCAAGGATGCCTATATATCTCTATTTCCTAACATAACACCAATAAAGAGACTGTGACCACACAACATGTAGAGTAGGCAACAACCCCCAAAAAACAAAGGTGTATTTGATTTCTTGCACATGAAAACATATAACATGATTATGTAAGCCAACATTTGGCTAATTGCCACTGCTACTTTGATGGAACCCAAGAGCCCTGAGTAGTTCAAGATGCATATTTCTTTATGTGGAATGTGGTCCTAATCTGCACCAATGTTTAGTGAGGGTGATGATCCATGGGGATGGAACGGTCTTAGTCTCGGTCACTACCACCACAACAACACTGCCAACTGAAGTAAGATAAAATGACCTTGTGAATGCATGCCTTAATAAGAGAGGTATGTGTGCCCTTTATTATATACCCATGAGATGCATAGTTTGGTGTGCTTCTCAGGACAAGAAATTTAGAAGATATGAGAGTTACATTGAATTGAATAACAACATACTAAATAACATATCGTGAGTAGTGTTACACTGGGAAAAATCTCAACATTAAACTATTATGTTATAAGTTAAGAAGAGAGAGAACTATTCAAAGATAACTCTCCATCTTGACTCACAATACTCAATTATATGGATATTTTTAAATGCCCCCTCTATGTTAGCACTCTTTAGAAGTGACCTAACACTAGTATATTTTATTTATACACAAATTCACATAATTTTCTTTAAAACTCCCAATTTATATAGGATCGAAAGAAAATGTGTGCGTTATCTAGAAGATAGACCAAAAACCCTAACCAGAATAGAGTAGTGCACCACTAGACCAAGATAGGCCTCTAAGAGATAACCAAAACCCTTCACCAAAACACCCTTACTTTGTAGCTGCATCTCCTCCTTAGACTTGTGCACTTTTCGTTCAGAGAGAGAACTTGTGTTGTGTGTTCTCCAATTGAGGCACCTAACCTATTATAAATACAAGTTGAGCGACCATGAAATTAGGTCAGAGCCGACTTGTACAAATGTCACTTTCTAATTTGCATTTTACTTTTACAAAGGAACAATATGGCTGACTTTACAAATACAACATAATATTATTCTTTTAGAGTTTTGACTTTCTATAATACAATTAAATACAATAAGAATGTCTTTTGAAGCTACTCAAACTTCAACACTCCCTCTTAGCAAGGAAGGTATTCTTCTGGCATGATCACCACGACTGCTTCTACACTTCTGTAAACTTGACCATTGACTTGTCGAATTTCCATGAATCTATATTGAATAAGTTTTCTAACCACGTCATGCATCCAGGGTCTCATCATCCTTCCAGGGTTTATGTCATCACGAGACTTTAACTCACCAACTCACACATAATCTGACATCTAGTTCATACCAAACTAGTAACTTGTCATCTCACACATAAACTGACATCTATTTCACACTGAACTAGTAACTCGCCATCTCACACAGAACTTGGCATCTAGTTCATACAAAACTAGTAACTCGTCAGCTCACACAGAATCTGACATCTAGTTCATACAAAACTAGTAACCTCTGGTTGGCACACCAGGAAACTGGTCCACAATGACCAGGCATCTAATCACAAGGATTAGGCGATGTAGTGCACACACACTACCCATCTAGTCCAAGGCTAACAAACATCTTCAACCACACAATTTGGTCCTCCAGTTTGAAAAGATGGGAAACTCGCTAGCCCCGAAGGATCAACATCTGTTGACCTTGTGCGAGGTCATGTTGATTGGTGCCATAATGAATAACGTTCCTGTGAATGAATACCCACTGCTACTACCACATGTTGATGTTTTTTTTGTGGAAACACATATGTAAGTCATCACTCCCTCTTACTAGGTAAGTCCTTCTGGACCGCACCAAGCTTGTCTTTGAAGTACACAAACTTCACTCTCGATAGAGACTTGGTCAACATGTCTGCTATCTGCTCATCTGTAGTGACTTACGTGAGCTTCACTGCTTCCTTCTACACCATATCTATGATATAATGGTACCTGATCTCGATATGCTTGGACTTGTCATGAAACATTGTGTTCTCTATCAACTTCACAAAACTTTAGTTGTCACACCAGATACAAGTCGCCTATAACTCGAGATCAAACAATCTTTCAAGCAGCTTCCAAAGCCACACTACTTTGCTTCTAGCTAAACACACTGCTATATACTTTTCCTCAGTCATACTGAGTGCCACACTATTTTTCTTCATGCTAAACCATTAGATCATAGATGATCCCAAATTGAAGCAACATCCAAATGTATTCTTTTGATCTGCAACACTACCGACCTAATCTGAATCAATAAATCCTTGTAGGTTTATCTCGTGATCCGATACATATGTGAGTCCATAGTCAATTGTACCTTTTAGGCACCTCATCACATTTTTTGTTGCCATCAAGTGAACACCTCTCAACTCAATCATATACTAACTCAATGTGTTCACTGTAAAACATATATCTGGAATTGTGTTCATTAAGTACATCAATGAACCAATCATCTATCTATACATGGTGGCATCCACCGTCTCTGAATATGTATCACTCAATAACTTCAGATTTGTCACCATTGGTGTAGGCATGGATTTACAATCCATCATTCTCAATCTCTTCAGGATCTCTACAATATATTTTCCTTGGTTAAGGAAAATATCACTCGATCTTTGCGATACCTCTAGATCTAAGAAGTAAGACATCATACCTAGGTCTTTCATCTCGAATTATGTTGCAAGTTTCCTCTTACTTTCAGTGATGAGATTTATGTCTCTTGTTAGAAACAAGTCATCCACATACAATAGTAATATCACTAGTCCACCATATACAACCTTGTAGTAAATGTTGGAATCCACTTTACTCTTGGTAAAGCCCAAGCTCATCAGGAAACTATCAATTCTACGATACCATGCACTAGGTGCTTTTTTTAATCCATACATGGCTTTCTTCAATCTGCACACATGTCTCTGACTGTCATGTGTCTCGAAACCTTTTGTTTGCTCCACATACACTTCCTCTTCTATTGCACCATTTAGAAAAGTTGTCTTCACGTCCATCTGGTGTACCTTCCACTTCCTTACTACAACTATCGCAAGTATAGCTCTAATCGAAGTGTATCTCGCCACATAAGAAAATGTCTCCTCATAATCTATTCCTTCTTTCTAGGAGAAACCATGCACCATAAACCTTACCTTGTACTTCTTGACACTGCCATCTGTTGAATGCTTTGTCTTGTAAATCCACTTGGAACTTACCACTGTCTTCTCTTTCGGTATTGGAACCACATCCCAAACATCATTCTTTACAATGGACTGGTACTCCTAATGTTAATGTTTAAGACATTATTATAGATGTTTGCATTTCATTAGATAACAATAGCATAATCCAAGATCACTGTGAAATACACAATCACAAGAGACACAACATTTATCCTGGGAAACCCTCTAGGGGAAGAAACCCCAACAAAACTTCCTTAATATAGATAGCCAATACAATGCCAAGAGATCTCTATGCTAAAACATTAAGTCATCTCCCAAGATATGCGCCACTCTCTCTCTCCTTTGTCGGTAACAGATCAGAACTTGTCTCTCACACTGAGCAAGTGAGTTATGTTCAAATGAGGCGCTAGCCTCCTTTATTTATACAAGTTCTGGCACGTGTGGAGTGTCTCTTCACTAGCAGGGCCGACTTCTCAATCTGGGTGGGTAAACCCAGATTGAAGTAGAAGATTAAAAACACAAAAAAATGTTATTTTATTTTTAAAAACACAAAAAAATTAAAAAATTAAAACCATTTAACACTGAATTTTCTAAAGGTTCCATGTGGCAACCTTCTCATGTCATTATTGACTTTTATTTACCAAAAAACCAAAAAAAAAGGTAGTTGCCACTTCATATATATATATATATATATATATGAACAATACTTATTGATGTGACAAATTCTATAACTATTTTTATGTTCTTATGATTTTTTATTTACTTTTTCAATTTCTATATTCAACTTGGAACTTATTTACTTTCTCATTTTCTATATTTAGCAATGACTAGCCACTTTGTAGCATAATCACTTATTTTGAATATTTTCTTTATATTTTAACCCATTACAAGTATTTGATATAGTGCCTCTTGGTTCACGATCTCGAGCATAATTCAACATTTCACCTACAAATGAAATTATGCATTATTATTCCTTGCTCATTCATCATATCACATAGGAGTCTTTGTTTGCATGTCCCTTCACGTCACCATAGATTCATTGAGGCTTGGTGATGTCTTTTTCATCTAAGCATTTGATGGTTGGGAATGTCTAGTATGTATATTTTCCACCTAATTAATATGCCTTTCAATTCACTTAGTGATATGGTTTTGGGTGTGCGACCAATCCAAGTTCAACAATCAGGGACAAACATTCCCTAGGGAAGACTCATTCTCTCCAGGTTGCACTTTGTTTAGTGCCAGAGGAATGGCCCAGATAGGTGAATGGTCCAGGCTTGGAAATCAGAACAATTATTCTTCTATGCTTGAGAAGAATAGTCCAATAGCTCGTGACTGATGTTTTACCCCTCTAAGGGAAGATGCTCTTCTAGATCTCACAGATGTGAGTGGAAGAATGGCCCAGATGATTCAATTTATACCATGACATTGTTTTTCTGCACAAGTTGATATCAGATGATATGATTTCTATGGAGACTGTATGTCTCTGGATAGTAGATGTATGCTACTGTGGTGGATGTGTTCCACCGGTTGTGACTATGTGTCACTGATTAAGTAGTTGTGTGCTACTTGGTGTGGTAGTGTACCACTGGATTGTAGTTGTGTACTACTATGGATAGACACAGTTGTGTTCTATTAAATGACATTGTTTTGATTGCCATGTAGACCATCAGTAGTGTTGAAAATGGTTATCATCCAGATGAATAGTCAATGTGCTTGTGGACAGACATTCTCCAGGCAGAGAATGGTCCAAATAGAACAGATTGCTAGCGGATAGGTATTCTCTCTGAAGAGAATAGTCCAGGGTGATATTTTGTTGACATGACATGGACTACTATTTTTCCTAAGGCATAGATTGTGACCCGATTAGGAAAATGGTTCAGGACCGATATTTTCTAAGGCATATAGATTGAGACAAATCTCTATGATTAGATTAGAAAATATTCCTAGATTGACATTTCTATAAGAATGGTCTTTGTAGTCCGTGGCACAGCTTTTAGCATCTGTTGGGATAGTCATTCTTCTAGGACGTATGTTCAGATTAGAAGAATGGTCCTTGTATCACTCCTTGGAGTGAGTGACTTATTCAGCATCGTGTTTGATTACTCATATGGAGTATGGATTCGAGAGATGATGCAGTTGATATTGTCAGATGACACTGATAGTGATGATGGTGCTCATGATCTAATCATGAGATAGTCTATACGACTATGATGATGCTACCGGTTGAATGGTATGTTTGTGCTCAAGACCATTGCCTTCAATACCTCCCTAGCTAGGAGGGAGTGTTGATATTATGGTAGTTGTGGGAGGTATTTACCTCCACGTGTAACCCTGATGAGAATAGAATATTTTGGGAAGCAAGAACTAACCCTAAAGCGTTGAACATAACCCTAGAAGACAAGTCGGCTCAAGGAAATAATTAATATTAAGTATTTAGTCTCCAGAATGAGAAGTCGGCCCAGATAGCTCAGGAAACAATATAAATACAAGTAGCCAAACCTCATTTTGTACACACTGCTCATAATTGCAGCTGGGAAGAAGTGTGCATTGTAGGAACTGGGCTAGTGCACAAGTTTGGGGAGCAGCTCCAGCCGGCAACTGTTGCAATCTGGTTTCCTGCTTTAGGCTTGGACTTTCTGTTGGTTATGGTTGGACTTTCTGATCAGTATTGGTTATCTTTATGCATTAGCCTTGGTTGGCTATTGGTTTTCTTTCAGAATAATTCTCTGTCAAGGTTAAGGTGCTCGGGGGTGGATTCATCCTATGGTTGGGTGGATTCAGCCTATGGTTGGGTGACAATATCGCTATATTGTCTATGGTTAAGCAAGCACATCCATTACTTTCTAATAGTTTGATGTGTCAAGGATGCCTATATATCTCTATTTCCTAACATAACACCAATAAAGAGAGTGTGACCACACAACATGTAGAGTAGGCAACAACCCCCAAAAAACAAAGGTGTATTTGATTTCTTGCACATGAAAACATATAACATGATTACATAAGCCAGCATTTGGCTAATTGCCACTGCTACTTTGATGGAACCCAAGAGCCCTGAGTAGTTCAAGATGCATATTTCTTTATGTGGAATGTAGTCCTAATTTGCACCAATGTTTAGTGACGGTGATGATCCATGGGGATGGAACAGTCTTAGTCTCGGTCACTACCACCACAACAACACTTCCAATGGAAGTAAGATAAAATGACCTTGTGAATGCATGCCTTAATAAGAGAGGTATGTGTGCCCTTTATTATATACCCATGAGATGCATAGTTTGGCGTGCTTCTCAGGACAAGAAATTTAGAAGATATGAGAGTTACATTGAATTGAATAACAACATACTAAATAACATATCGTGAGTAGTGTTACACTGGGAAAAATCTCAACTTTAAACTATTATGTTATAAGTTAAGAAGAGAGAGAACTATTCAAAGATAACTCTCCATCTTGACTCACAATACTCAATTATATGGATATTTTTAAATGCCCCCTCTATGTTAGCACTCTTTAGAAGTGACCTAACACTAGTATATTACATTTATACACAAACTCACGTAATTTTCTTTAAAACTCCCAATTTATATAGGATCAAAAGAAAATGTGTGTGTTACCTCTCATTAAATACATACACCAATTTGGGGGTCTCATACACTATTTTGGTGTTTGGCTTGGTCGTGAACTTAAAATTAGATTMTCCTTCRTAGACTTTAGCAATCAAATYGATGCACGGAGGGGGTCCCTTGTCCCACAAAATGTTAAAATTTTTCTTAAGTAGTTAAGTGTATTAAGTATTCTTTAACTTTTAACAATTAGAACAATAATTGCATACATAAATATCACTAAAAGAAAGACATCCAGAGTATACACAAGATTTATCCTGGGAAACCCTCTTGGGGGAGAAAACCCAACAAGGCTTCTTCAATATAGATTCATCAACAAGTACAATGTCTCTCTCCAAGAGAGATCTCACAAAACATAAGATAACTAGAAGATAGACCAAAAACCCTAACCAGAATAGAGTAGTGCACCACTAGACCAAGATAGGCCTCTAAGAGATAACCAAAACCCTTCACCAAAACACCCTTACTTTGTAGCTGCATCTCCTCCTCATACGTGTTCACTTTTCCTTCAGAGAGAGAACTTGTGTTGTGTGTTCTCCAAATGAGGCACCTAACCTATTATAAATACAAGTTGAGCGACCATGAAATTAGGTCAGGGCCGACTTATACAAATGTCACTTTCTAATTTGCATTTTACTTTTACAAAGGCACAATATGGCCGACTTTACAAATACAACATAATATTATTCTTTTAGAGTTTTGACTTGCTATAATACAATTAAATACAATAAGAATATCTTTTGAAGCTACTCAAACTTCAACACTCCTTCTTAGCAAGGAAGGTATTCTTCTGGCATGATCGCCACAACTGCTTCTGCACTTATGTAAACTTGACCATTGACTTGTTGAATTTCCACGAATCTATATTGAATAAGTTTTCTAACCACGCCATGCATCTAGGGTCTCATCATCCTTCCAGGGTTTATGTCATCACGAGACTTTAAATCGCCAACTCAGACATAATCTGACATCTAGTTCATACCGAACTAGTAACTCATCATCTCACACATAATCTGACATCTAGTTCATACAGAACTAGTAACTCGCCATCTCACACAGAACTTGGCATCTAGTTCATACAAAACTAGTAACTCGTCAGCTCACACAGAATCTGACATCTAGTTCATATAGAACTAGTAACCTCTGGTTGGCACACCAAAAAACTGGTCCACAGTGACCAGGCATCTAATCACAAGGATTAGACGATGTAGTGCACACACACTATCCATCTAGCCCAAGGCTAAGAAACATCTCCAACCACACAGGTTGGCCCTCTAGTTTGAAAATATGGGAAACTCACCAGCCCCAAAGGCTCAACATCTGTTGACCTTATGCGAGGTCATGTTGACTGGTGCCATAGTGAGTAACGTTCCCGTGAATGAATACCCACTACTACTACCACATGTTGATGTTTTTTTCATGGAAACACATATGTAAGTCATCACTCCCTCTTACTAGGTAAGTCCTTCTGGACTGCACCAAGCTTGTCTTTGAAGTACACAAACTTCACTCTCGATAGAGACTTGGTCAACATGTCTTCTATCTTCTCATATGTAGTGACATACGTGAGCTTCACTGCTCCCTTCTACACCATATCTATGATATAATGGTACCTGATCTCGATATGCTTGGACTTGTCATGAAACATTGTGTTCTCTGTCAACTTCACAAAACTTTAGTTGTCACACCAGATACAAGTCGGCTATAACTCGAGATCAAACAATCTTGCAAGCAACTTCCGAAGCCACACTACTTTGCTGTTAGCTAAACACACTGCTATATACTTTTCCTCAGTCGTATTGAGTGTCATACTAGTTTTCTTCATGTTAAACCATTAGATCATAGATGATCCCAAACTGAAGCAACATCCAAATGTATTCTTCTGATCTACAACACTACCGACCCAATTTGAATCAGTAAATCCTTGCAGGTTTATCTCATGATCTGAGACATATGTGAGTCCATAGTCAATTGTACCTTTCAGGCACCTCATCACATTTTTTGTTGCCATCAAGTGAACACCTCTCGACTCAACCATATACTAACTCAATGTGTTCACCATAAAACATATATCTGGAATTGTGTTCATTAAGTACATCAACGAACCAATCATCTATCTATACATGGTGGTATCCACTGTCTTTGAATATGTATCACTCAATAACTTCAGATTTGTCACCATTGGTGTAGGCATGGATTTACAATCCATCATTCTTAATCTCTTCAGAATCTCTACAATATATTTTCCTTGGTTAAGGAAAATATCACTCGGTCTCTGCCATACCTCTAGATCTAAGAAGTAAGGCATCATACCCAGGTCTTTCATCTCGAATTATGTAGCAAGTTTCCTCTTACTTTTAATGATGAGATTTATGTCTCTTGTTAGAAACAAGTCATCCACATACAACAGTAATATCACTAGTCCACCATCTACAACCTTGTAGTAAATGTTGGAATCTACTTTACTCTTGGTAAAGCCCAAGCTCATAAGGAAACTTTCAATTCTACGATACCATGCACTAGGTGATTTTTTTAATCCATACATGGCTTTCTTCAATCTGCACACATGTCTCTGACTTTCATGTGTCTCAAAACCTTTTGTTTTCTACACATACACTTCCTCTTCTATTGCACCATTTAGAAAAGTTGTCTTCACGTCCATTTGGTGTACCTTCCACTTCATTACTACAACTATCGCAAGTATAGCTCTAATCGAAGTGTATCTCGCCACAGAAGCAAATGTCTCCTCATAATCTATTTTTTCTTTCTAGGAGAAACCATGCGCCATAAACCTTACCTTGTACTTCTTGACACTGCCATCTGTTGAATGCTCCGTCTTGTAAATCCACTTGGAACTTACCATTATCTTCTCTTTCGGTATTGGAACCACATCCCAAACATCATTCTTTACAATGGACTGGTACTCCTGAGTCATGGAATCCTTCCATTCTTTCTTCTCTGCAACCTCTTCATAATCGGTAGGCTCAGCATCAATAATGTCACTTAGAAATGCCATGTAACTAGAGTATGGCCATGATCTCTTACTTTCTCTAAAGGATCCATCTAGAGAACCATACTTCTCTGCATCCTGAATAATTTCTTGCGCCCAAGCTGGTCTTCTCTTCTTAGTATTCATCTCTCGGGATGAATCTACAGGTCTTCGTGGTTCTTCCATATCATGATATTCTAGTACAACATCATTGCCTTCATATGTATCTACAACTCTGAGAACTTCAAGTTCCTCATCATGGAAATCATCTGAAAGATTCTGTCTCGATCTATCGAAAGTTGCATCCTCATCGAAGGTGACATCTCTGATAGTCTCAATATTCTAGTGACTAGGGATGTAGACTTTGTATGCCTTCTATGTTTCACTATATCCAACAAATATACCCTTCTTTCCTGAAGGGTCCAACTTCAATCTCTTGTCCTTGGGGACATGCACATATACTGGAAAACCAAATGTTCTCAAGTGGATGACCTCTGGATTTTCACCTGTAAACATTTCTTCTAGTGTCTCATTTCCAAGTACACGGTAGGGACTTCTATTCTGCACATATATTATGGTCCTGGCTGCTTATGCCCACAAATGCATTGGTAAATCTTGATCATGAATCATGGCATTTACTACTTCTAGGATTGTACAGTTCTTTATTTTTTCCACACCATTATGCAGAGGATTGTAGGGAGTAGAGAGCTCCCTCTTAATCCCAAATTCTTTACAGAATGCCTTGAATTCATATGATGTGAATTCTCCTCCATTATCTGATCTCAAAATATTTATCTTATTTTCAAAAAGGTATTCAACAAGTACCTTGAATTATTTGAACTTGTTGAATTCTTCACTTTTAGCTTTCAAAAAATAAATCCAAGTTTTGTGAGAAATCATCAAAGGATGAAACATAATATACATACCCGCTAAGTGAAGTGGTCGACATTGGTCCACACACATATGAATGTATGATGTCCAAGGCTCCTTTAGATTTGCTATTTCTTCTTGGAAATGGTTTCTTCACGTACTTTCCTTGTGCACATCCCTTTCATATGCCTTCATGTTTCAGTTGGATTTCTGGTAGACCATTCACCATCTTGCTCACGATCTATAGTGCTTTGTATTGTATGTGAGAAAATATTCTATACCATAGTTCACGTGGAGTAATTGTGTTGTGTACTAATGCTGAATTTGAATGTCCCTTCATCTTGTATAGACCTCCTTCTTGAACACCAATCACCACAACATCATCAATAGACTTTCCTCTTGGCCACATGAGAACTTCACCATCAATGAAAGAAACTTTGAATCCTTTCTCATCCAAGGCTGAGATAGAAAGAAGATTCTTATTCAAACCATGTACATACAAAACATCCTTCATCTTCATAGGTTTTCCAGAATCCAATATGTAAGATGCTTCTCCTACTCCTTTAATGAGATATTGATAGTCATCATCAAGCTTCACCTTGTGAGGTAAATCGTTCTGAACTATTTTTGAGAAAGAATCCTTGTAACCCGTCATGTGCTTAGAAGCATCATTATCAATAAGCCATGTGTCACTTCCATGAATAATTGTACCTGTAAAAGTTGATATTAAAACATATTCTTCACTTGAATCATCTTCTTTGGCTCTCTCTTGATCATATTCTGCGGCATGAACATGATGTCTTTTATACTTTCCTTTTTTGACTCGATCTTTTCAGTTGCGATAGTTTATTGCAATGTGTCCCATCTTTTGGAAGATGTAGCATGGGTAATTTGAGTAGTCCTTTTTAAAATTTTGTGTCTTTTGTAACCCATGAGACTTCTTGTGTGAGTGAACTTCTTTCTTGCTCTTTCCTTTTCTTGCATGTGCTAATAGAGCTTGATTTTTCTCATTGCCTAGTTTCTCTTCTCTTGCTACCAATCTAGCTTCTTCCTAAGAGCAATCCTCCCATAGTCTGCTAAAATATGTTAGCTTTATTCTTGAACATATTCTCGGAATGAATGATTCCCAATATCTTGGGAGACCATTCAATGTAGTCATCACCATTTCAACTTCTTCGATTGTGTCTCCAATGGCTTCAAGTTGTTATTTGATTTGAGACACTCTTGTGAAGTAGGATTGAATGGTTTCTAAACTTTGCATCTTCACACTCTTGAGTTGTGTCCTCAACATCATCTTCCGATTGATATTCTCTAATTCATATAATCAGGATAGGGCATCAAATATTTGCTTGGGAGTTGTCAATGATGAGACATGAGGGATCAAATGATCCTTGATAGAATCAACAATGATTCTCTTTGCCTTGACCAGACTCTTCTTATACTTTTACTTGTCCACATCTTCCTCTCGTTTTGGAATTTCTTCTTTGGCAAAATATTCTAGGTCATTCTCTTCTAGAATGAGCATCACTCTATACTTCCATGCTCGGAAGTTATCAACACCCTCAAGTTTCTCATCAAGCTTAGTGTTGTGAGTCATCTTGCCCTGGGATGAAAATATGATAAGAAAATATAAAATTTTCAAAGAAAGGTTTTGAACTTACCAGAGAGTGTGCTCATCCAAGTTGACCTGCTCCAACTTCCATATGCAGCTGCATTGACGTCTTGATCTAGGGTTTATGAGGAAACCCTAATTTTTCAGTTTGGAAATTTTGGAATTATGATCGAAGGGAAAGGTGCACCCTCCTTAGGTGAATTCCTTGATGGATTTGCTTTGACCAACGTCCTTCATAAAGAGGGTGATGTCATCACCTAGGGTTTTATGCAGAAATCCTAAGTTTTAGAAACTGTGAAAATTGCAAAGCACTAGACTGTGAAAATGGCTTCTTTCAGGCCCGCTCTAATACCATGTTAAAATTTCACTTAAGAAGTTAAGTTTCTTCAATATTCTTTAACTTTTAACAATCATAATAATAACAACATACATAAAGATCACTAAAATAAAGACATCCAAAGTATACACAAGATTTATCCTAGGAAACCCTCTTGGGGGAGAAAATCCAATCATGCTTCTTCAATATAGATTCATCAAAAAGTACGACGTCTCTCTCCAAGAGAGATCTCAAAAAATAGAAGATAACTAGAAGATAGACCAAAAACCCTAACCAGAATAGAGTAGCACACCACTAGACCAAGATAGGCCTCCAAGAGATAACTAGAACCCTTCACCAAAACACCCTTACTCTGTAGCTGCATATCCTCCTCAGAATTGCACACTTTTCCTTAAGAGAGAGAGAACTTGTGTTGTGTGTTCTCAAAATGAGGCACCTAGCCTCTTATAAATACAAGTTGATACACCCTGA
>JASDQU011402038.1:30549-42588 GCA_032191745.1 Picea mariana
ATTAGCTAGTAGAATTGAATATGTATTATGTTATGTGTGATGGGAATTGGTTTTTGTTGTGGAATTTCTAGTATAGTGAAAATTGGTTCCTTTTCAATATTAGTTACGTTGAAGGCATTTTCTAAGGGAGAATATCTCTCTAGTTTTTTGTCATTCAAAATTAGTTGACATTTACCATTGGTGTTTGAAATGCGATGTGGTGTGTTGACCATCATATCCCATACCCATTGTGAGTGATATGACTTTGTTTACTTCAATGCCCCATCGACCTCCTCAAATTTTATTCGTTGTAGCCCATTGATAAATACACTATCATTGTGGAAGATGGATATGCATTTGTGTCGACTTGAATTACAACTTCCTTTGGCTTTCCAAAAGTCGATGATCGTTGTGATAGACCATCCATGTTAATATGGTGGTTTGTCTTGATATAATGGTAGCTGTGTGAGCTATTTACCTCCACGTGTAACCTTGACGAGAATAGAATATTCTGGGAAGCAAGAAGTAACCCTAAAGCCTTGAACATAACCCTAGAAGACAAGTCGACTCAAGGAAATAATTAATATTAAGTATTTAGTCTCCAGAATGAGAAGTTGGCCCAGACAGCTTAGGAAACAATATAAATACAAGTAGCCAGACCTCATTTTGTACACACTGCTCATAATTGCAGCTGGGAAGAAGTGCGAACTGCAGGAACTGGGTTAGTGCACAAGTCTGGGGAGAAGCTGCAGCCGGAAGCTGCCGCAATCTGGTTTCCTGGTTTAGGCTTAGACTTTTTGTTGGTTATGGTTGGACTTTTTGACCAGTCTTGGTTATCTTTATGCATTAGCCTTGGTTGGATATTGGTTTACTTTTGGAATCATTCTCTATCAAGGTTAAGGTGCTCGAGGGTGGCTTCGACCTATGGTTGGGTGAAAATATCACTATATTGTATATGGTTAAATGAGCACATCCATTACTTTCTAACAGGTTATGGGCCCACACTATCTTCGGATAGTCTAACCGCTGGAAGATAGATTGGGAGGATTTGCTCAGTTACAGTTGCAGTTGCAGCCAGTTTTTGTTGCAGCAACGAAACCCTAACCCTCTTATTGAGGCACCTTAAGTGAAGATATTGACCTAATTTTTGGATAGCCTAGTGCACCTCCTAGTATTCTCAACAAACCAAGACGTCAAGTTTGAGTTTTTGGTCAAATTCAAAGGTTGACCAAGTCAAAGCAATTACGACTTACTCTGTGAAGTCAGAAAAGAAGTTAGAAGGGGCTTCTAACTTTAGAGAATGGAAAACAAGGATTGACCTCATCCTTGCCAAGAATAAAGTGTTGGACATCGTGAAAGGAAAGATCGTGGAACTACAGTTCGAAGAAGGAAAAGAGAAGGAGCCTCATAACGTTGCAGTTACGGAGAAGTTCAAGATAATGACATCAATGCCATGAGTATCATAGTGGACTCTATAAAAGACCACTTGATACCCTACATTTCCCATCTTGACTCATCTAAGAAGATGTATGATGCCCTAACAAACCTCTTCTCAGTCAGAAACATTGGACAAGTAATGAGTCTGAAGAATGAGCTCTGTGACATGAAAATGAATGATGATGACAACATGGCATCATACTTTGTGAGAATCTCTCAGTTAAGAGATCAACTACAAGCTATTGAAGAGATCATTTCAGAGAAGGAACTAGTAAATATAGTACTCAATGGTCTTCCCAGGACATGGGATGCATTTACCGCAAGCATGAACACAAGGAAGGAGTATCCTACATTTGAATAACTTTGGACTTTCCATGCACATGAAGAATCAAGGATTAGTGAAAAAGAGAAACCCCAAAATAAATACGATGATCAAGCCTTCACAACAAGGTTCAAGAATTTCAGGAATAAAAGGAAGTTTGGCTCAAGGAAGAAGCCAAATCAAGAGAAAGATATGTCAAAAATACATTGCTTCAACTGTCGAAAATATGGTCACTACAAGAATCATTGTCTCGAGCTAAAGAAAAGGAAGGAAACACAGGAAGCATCAGTTGTCGAAGAAAGGAAACCCTCAAAGAAGATCAAGTAGGATAAAACATACTTCTTCTTCTAAGACAAGGTAACAATATTCTTCATAGTTCTTGTACATACCATGTTTACATATTTTCTGTACATATCTTACATATCTATTTCTTAGAAGATAAGATGTTCAAGTGAAACAATACCTATGGAAGAATAACAAGATGAGGATTGCTATCACGATGACTACAAGTCAAGCAATACACATGAAAAGATGAAGTACATTGACAATCCTTGGTAACAATTCCTGTGGAAGCTATCACATAAGTAACAACTGCAAGATAAGATGAAATTAGAATCAAACTTGAAGAAACCCAGAAGAAGTGAAAACAGAAAGAAGTCAGCAATCAAGAGGAAATTAGAAAAAGACTTGTGACACTTTGCAGAAGGAAATAAGGATGCAGATAGAAGCATGGACTTTCTTAGATGGAGGGAGTTGATTATATAATTCCAAAAGAAGAGCGTGCATTCATGCATGAAGCAAGGATTAGGAGGGAGCTAATCCTAAATGATATGATCCATTAAGAATTATGAAATATATGTCCATGTTCCAATTGAAAGTAGCAACCATGATCAACAGTACGTGTCCAGTTTGACTCTAGAAGAAGTCTTCTTCGAAAAGAATCCTTGGTTTTCCATCTACATCCATGATCCTATGATGAAAGGAAGAAGTTAGAATCTTCAAGGGAATGGAATCTGTAGAAGACTCCATGGACCCAAGAGCTAAAGTGAAACATGAGGAAGAACATGAAGATTCCAAGAAAAGAAAGAAAAGCTAGAACAACCAGTTATCATATTGAGAATCAAAAGACTACCAACTTGGTTTGAACCCACTAAGAAGCAATCAAATAGAAGTAATGGGAGATATGATGAAGAACATTATATGTAAGAAATTGTGAAAAAGGATTATGAATGGAAGCATTGCGAGATTCAGAACTAGAGTTTCTTCCAGAAGGAGGAGAAGACGGTGATAAAAACTTGTTCCCGTAAACCAGATATACCTCTATCTGAGCTATTATATCTCTTGCAGTATCCATGGATTGAAGTTTACATCAGTTGGTTGTAAAAGATTGTTCTTCCCAATAAGAGCATTTGAGGAAGAAGTTTATGTAAAGCAATCTCAAGTTTTGAGGTATACCAGAAAGAGACCCATGTATGCAGATATAAGAAGACCTTGTATGGATTCAAACAACTTGATGCATAGTATCTCATATACAACAGAAGCGTGGTGAAAAATTTCTATCACGGAGATATTGTATCAGAATAGTTACTCAGAAGTCTGGGATGATGGATTCTTAATCCATGACAAACTCTCATGATGATAGAAGAAGTGCTACTTGGATATGTTTCAGTTTGAGCCTTGCCACAATGTCATAAGTTAGCAAGAAACAAAAGAGTTGAATCCAACCATGATATATTGTAATGATCAGAGCTATATGAATCCTTCAGAGAAAACCAGTGTTCCATGACAGACCGAAGTTCATTGAGATCAACAATTACATTCTTCGTGATGAAGTCCAGAAAAGAGAAGTGGTTCTCCAACATATATCTTCACAGATGAGCAGATAGCAGATATTTTGGTAAAAACCTTTGTCCAAGATGAAAAATTTTGCAAGTTGGGGCTTATGGAGACGACTTCCTTATTGAAAAAGGAAGAGATTACTCCTAGGTTGGGAGGGAGCACTGATGTGTTATTGATTTATAGAAAGTCATTTTTCAGTTCGAAAAATGGTCCAAGATGAGCAGTTCCTTTCCAGTTCGGAAAGTGGTTTGAGATTTCTGACGGACAGGAATTTTCCAGTTCGGAAAATGGTCCAGATCAAACGGTCATTTTCGTAATGAAAATGGTTCGATGGATTTTTGATGTACCATAGACAGTGATTCCCCTTATGGCCAGTGTGGGGGAATGGTCTAGGAAAATATTTCTTCTTGGCAGTCACTCTTATTAGTGGTCAAGAAGACTGGTCCGCCTCGCCAGACAGTCATTCTTTTGAAGCTCACAGTTGTGAGTAGTTTCGAAGAATGGTCCGTTTTGGAGGTTGGTGCAGGACAATCATTTCCTTAAGAAATGGTCTGGACAGTCATTCCCTAGAGAAGATTCATTCTCTCTAGGTTACACTTTGTTTAGTGCCAGAGGAATGGTCCAGGTTCAACAATCAGGGACTAACATTCCCTAGGGAAGACTCATTCTCTCCAGGTTGCACTTTGTTTAGTGCCAGAGGAATGGCCTAGATAGGTGAATGGTCCAGGCTTGGAAATCGGAACAATTATTCTTCTATGCTTGAGAAGAATAGTCCAATAGCTCATGACTGATGTTTTACCCCTCTAAGGGAAGATGCTCTTCTAGATCTCACAGATGTGAGTGGAAGAATGGCCCAGATGATTCAGTTTATATCATGACATTGTTTTTCTGCACAAGTTGATATCAGATGATATGATTTCTATGGAGATTGTATGTCTCTGGATAGTAGATGTATGCTACTGTGGTGGATGTGTTCCACCGGTTGTGACTATGTGTCACTGATTAAGTAGTTGTGTGCTACTTGGTGTGGTAGTGTACCACTGGATTGTAGTTGTGTACTACTATGGATAGACACAGTTGTGTTCTATTGAATGACATTGTTATGATTGCCATGTAGACCATCAGTAGTGTTGAAAATGATTATCATCCAGATGAATAGTAAATGTGCTTGTGGACAGACATTCTCTAGGTAGAGAATGGTCTAGATAGAACATATTGCTAGCGGATAGGTATTCTCTCTGAAGAGAATAGTCGAGGGTGATATTTTGTTGACATGACATGGACTAGTATTTTTCCTAAGGCACAGATTGTGACCCGATTAGGAAAATGGTTCAGGACCGATATTTTCTAAGGCATATAGATTGAGACAAATCTCTATGACTTGATTAGAAAATATTCCTAGATTGACATTTCTATAGGAATGGTCTTTCTAGTCCGTGGCGCAGCTTTTAGCATCTGTTGGGATAATCATTCTTCTAGGACGTATGTTCAGATTAGAAGAATGGTCCTTGTATCACTCCTTGGAGTGAGTGACTTATTCAGCATCATGTTTGATTACTCAGATGGAGTATGGCTTCGAGAGATGATGCAATTGATATTGTCAGATGACACTGATAGTGATGATGGTGCTCATGATCTAATCATGAGATAGTCTATACGACTATGATGATGCTACCAGTTGAATGGTATGTTTGTGCTCAAGACCATTGCCTTCAATACCTCCCTAGCTAGGAGGACGTGTTGATATTATGGTAGTTGTGGGAGGTATTTACCTCCACGTGTAACCCTGATGAGAATAGAATATTCCGGGAAGCAAGAAGTAACCCTAAAGCGTTGAACATAACCCTAGAAGACAAGTCAGCTCAAGGAAATAATTAATATTAAGTATTTAGTCTCCAAAATGAGAAGTCGGCCCAGATAGATCAGGAAACAATATAAATACAAGTAGCCAAACCTCATTTTGTACACACTGTTCATAATTGCAGCTGGGAAGAAGTGTGCACTGTAGGAACTGGGCTAGTGCACAAGTTTGGGGAGTAGCTGCAACCGACAATTGTCGCAATCTGGTTTCCTGCTTTAGGCTTGGACTTTCTATTGGTTATGGTTGGACTTTCTGATCAATATTGGTTATCTTTATGCATTAGCCTTGGTTGGCTATTGGTTTTCTTCCGGAATAATTCTCTGTCAAGGTTAAGGTGCTTGGGGGTGGCTTCATCCTATGGTTGGGTGGATTCAACCAATGGTTGGGTGACAATATCGCTATATTGTCTATGGTTAAACAAGCACATCCATTACTTTCTAACAGTTTGATGTGTCAAGGATGCTTATATATCTCTATTTCCTAACATAACACCAATAAAGAGAGTGTGACCACACAACATGTAGAGTAGGCAACAACCCCCAAAAAACAAAGGTGTATTTGATTTCTTGCACATGAAAACATATAACATGATTACATAAGCCAACATTTGGCTAATTGCCACTGATACTTTGATGGAACCCAAGAGCCCTGAGTAGTTCAAGATGCATATTTCTTTATGTGGAATGTGGTCCTAATCTGCACTAATGTTTAGTGAGGGTGATGATCCATGGGGATGGAACAGTCTTAGTCTCGATCACTACCACCACAACAACACTGCCAACTGAAGTAAGATAAAATGACCTTGTGAATGCATGCCTTAATAAGAGAGGTATGTGTGCCCTTTATTATATACCCATGAGATGCATAGTTTGGCATGCTTCTCAGGACAAGAAATTTAGAAGATATGAGAGTTACATTGAATTGAATAACAACATACTAAATAACATATTGTGAGTAGTGTTAAACTGGGAAAAATCTCAACATTAAACTATTATGTTATAAGTTAAGAAGAGAGAGAACTATTCAAAGATAACTCTCCATCTTGACTCACAATACTGAATTATATGGATATTTTTATATGCCCCCTCTATGTTAGCACTCTTTAGAAGTGACCTAACTCTAGTATATTTCATTTATACACAAAATCACGTAATTTTCTTTAAAAATTCCAATTTATATAGGATCAAAAGAAAATGTGTGTGCTACCTCTCATTAAATACATACACCAATTTGGGGGTCTCATACACTATTTTGGTGTTTGGCTTGGTCGTGAACTTAAAATTAGATTCTCCTTCATAGACTTTAGCAATCAAATCGATGCACGGAGGGGGTCCCTTGTCCCACAAAATGTTAAAATTTTTCTTAAGTAGTTAAGTGTATTAAGTATTCTTTAACTTTTAACAATTAGAACAATAATTGCATACATAAATATCACTAAAAGAAAGACATCCAGAGTATACACAAGATTTATCCTGGGAAACCCTCTTGGGGGAGAAAACCCAACAAGGCTTCTTCAATATAGATTCATCAACAAGTACAACGTCTCTCTCCAAGAGAGATCTCACAAAACATAAGATAACTAGAAGATAGACCAAAAACCCTAACCAGAATAGAGTAGTGCACCACTAGACCAAGATAGGCCTCTAAGAGATAACCAAAACACCCTTACTTTGTAGCTGCATCTCCTCCTCATACGTGTTCACTTTTCCTTCAGAGAGAGAACTCGTGTTGTGTGTTCTCCAAATGAGGCACCTAACCTATTATAAATACAAGTTGAGCGACCATGAAATTAGGTTAGGGCCGACTTGTACAAATGTCACTTTCTAATTTGCATTTTACTTTTACAAAGGCACAATATGGTCGACTTACAAATACAACATAATATTATTCTTTTAGAGTTTTGACTTGCTATAATACAATTAAATACAATAAGAATATCTTTTGAAGCTACTCAAGCTTCAACACTCCTTCTTAGTAAGGAAGGTATTCTTCTGGCATGATCGCCACGACTGCCTTTGCACTTTTGTAAACTTGACCATTGACTTGTTGAATTTCCACGAATCTATATTGAATAAGTTTTCTAACCACGCCATGCATCCAGGGTCTCATCATTCTTCCAGGGTTTATGTCATCACGAGACTTTAACTCACCAACTCACACATAATATGACATCTAGTTCATACCGAACTAGTAACTCGCCATCTCACACATAATTTGGCATCTAGTTCATACAAAACTAGTAATTCGTCATCTCACACAGAATCTGACATCTAGTTCATATAGAACTAGTAACCTCTGGTTGGCAGACCAAAAAAATGGTCCACAGTGACCAGGCATCTAATCACAAGGATTAGGCGATGTAGTGCACACACACTATCCATCTAGCCCAAGGCTAAGAAACATCTCCAACCACTCAGGTTGGCCCTCTAGTTTGAAAATATGGGAAACTCACCAGCCCCGAAGGCTCAACATCTGTTGACCTTGTGCGAGGTCATGTTGACTGGTGCCATAGTGAGTAACGTTCCCGTGAATGAATACCCACTGCTACTGCCACATGTTGATGTTTTTTTCGTGGAAACACATATGTAAGTCATCACTCCCTCTTACTAGGTAAGTCCTTCTGGACTGCACCAAGCTTGTCTTTGAAGTACACAAACTTCACTCTCGATAGAGACTTGGTCAACATGTCTTCTATCTGCTCATCTGTAGTGACATACGTGAGCTTCACTGCTCCCTTCTACACCATATCTATGATATAATGGTACCTGATCTCGATATGCTTGGACTTGTCATGAAACATTGTGTTCTCTGTCAACTTCACAAAACTTTAGTTGTCACACCAAATACAAGTCGCCTATAACTCGAGATCAAACAATCTTGCAAGCAACTTCCGAAGCCACACTACTTTGTTGCTAGCTAAACACACTGCTATATAATTTTCCTCAGTCGTATTGAGTGCCACACTAGTTTTCTTCATGTTAAACCATTAGATCATAGATGATCCCAAACTGAAGCAACATCCAAATGTATTCTTTTGATCTGCAACACTACCGACCCAATTTGAATCAGTAAATCCTTGCAGGTTTATCTCATGATCTGAGACATATGTGAGTCCATAGTCGATTGTACCTTTCAGGGACCTCATCACATTTTTTGTTGCCATCAAGTGAACACCTCTCGACTCAACCATATACTAACTCAATGTGTTCACTGTAAAACATATATCTGTAATTGTGTTCATTAAGTACATCAACGAACCAATCATCTATCTATACATGGCGGTATCCACTGTCTTTGAATATGTATCACTTAATAACTTTAGATTTGTCACCATTGGTGTAGGCATGGATTTACAATCCATCATTCTCAATCTCTTCAGAATCTCTATAATATATTTTCCTTGGTTAAGGAAAATATCACTCGGTCTCTACCATACCTCTAGATCTAAGAAGTAAGGCATCATACCTAGGTATTTCATCTCGAATTATGTAGCAAGTTTCCTCTTATTTTCAGTGATGAGATTTATGTCTCTTGTTAGAAACAAGTCATCCACATACAACAGTAATATCACTAGTCCACCATCTACAACCTTGTAGTAAATGTTGGAATCTACTTTACTCTTGGTAAAGCCCAAGCTCATAAGGAAACTGTCAATTCTACGATACCATGCACTAGGTGATTTTTTTTATCCATACATGGCTTTCTTCAATCTGCACACATGTCTCTGACTGCCATGTGTCTCAAAACCTTTTGTTTTCTACACATACACTTCCTCTTCTATTGCACCATTTAGAAAAGTTGTCTTCACGTCCATTTGGTGTACCTTCCACTTCATTACTACAACTATCGCAAGTATATCTCTAATCGAAGTGTATCTCGCCACAGAAGCAAATGTCTCCTCATAATCTATTCCTTCTTTCTAGGAGAAACCATGCACCATAAACCTTACCTTGTACTTCTTGACACTGCCATCAGTTGAATGCTTCGTCTTGTAAATCCACTTGGAACTTACCATTATCTTCTCTTTTGGTATTGGAACCACATCCCAAACATCATTCTTTACAATGGACTGGTACTCCTGAGTCATGGAATCCTTCCATTCTTTCTTCTCTGCAACCTCTTCATAATCGGTAGGCTCGGCATCAATAATGTCACTTAGCAATGCCATGTAACTAGAGTATGGCCATGATCTCTTTCTTTCTCTGAAGGATCCATCTAGAGCACCATACTTCTCTACATCCTGAATAATTTCTTGGGCCCAAGCTGGTCTTCTCTTCTTAGTATTCATCTCTCGGGATGAATCTACAGGTCTTTTTGGTTCTTCCATATCATGATATTCTAGTACAACATCATTGCCTTCATCTGTATCTACAACTCTGGGAGCTTCAAGTTCCTCATCATGGAAATCATTTGAAAGATTCTGTCCTGATCTACCGAAAGTTTCATCCTCATCGAAGGTGACATCTCTTATAGTCTCAATATTCTAGTGACCAGGGATGTAGACTTTGTATGCCTTCTATGTTTCACTATATCCAACAAATATACCCTTCTTTCCTAAAGGGTCCAACTTCAATCTCTTGTTCTTGGGGACATGCACATATACTGGACAACCAAATATTCTCAAGTAGATGACCTCTGGATTTTCACCTGTAAACATTTCTTCTAGTGTCTCATTTCCAAGTACACGGTAGGGACTTCTATTCTGCACATATATTATGGTCCTGGCCGCTTATGCCCACAAATGCATTGGTAAATCTTGATCATGAATCATGGCCTTTACTACTTCTAGGATTGTACAGTTCTTTCTTTTTTCCACGCCATTATGCATAGGATTGTAGGGAGTAGAGAGCTCCCTCTTAATCCCAAATTCTTTACAGAATGCCTTGAATTCATATGATGTGAATTCTCCTCCATTATCTGATCTCAAAATATTTATCTTATTTTCAAAAAGGTCTTCAACAAGTACCTTGAATTATTTGAACTTGTTGAATTCTTCACTTTTAGCTTTCAAAAAATAAATCCAAGTTTTGTGAGAAATCATCAAAGGATGAAACATAATATACATACCCGCTAAGTGAAGTGGCTGACATTGGTTCACACACATATGAATGTATGATGTCCAAGGCTCCTTTGGATTTGCTATTTATTCTTGGAAATGGTTTCTTCACGTACTTTCCTTGTGCACATCCCTTTCATATGCCTTCATGTTTCAGTTGGATTTCTCGCAGACCATTCACCATCTTGCTCACGATCGACAGTGCTTTGTATTGTATGTGAGCAAATATTCTATACCATAGTTCACGTGGAGTAACTGTGTTGTGTACTAATGCTGAATTTGAATGTCCCTTCAATTTGTATAGACCTCCTTCTTGAACACCAATCACCACAACATCATCAATAGACTTTCCTCTTGGCCACATGAGAACTTCACCATCAATGAAAGAAACTTTGAATCCTTTCTCATCCAAGGCTAAGATAGAAAGGAGATTCTTATTCAAACCATGTACATACAAAACATCCTTCATCTTCATAGGTTTTCCATAATCCAATCTGTAAGATGCTTCTCCTACTCCTTTAATGGGATATTGATAGTCATCATCAAGCTTCACCTTGTGAGGTAAATCGTTCTGAACTATTTTTGAGAAAGAATCCTTGTAACCCGTCATGTGCTTAGAAGCACCATTATCAATAAGCCACGTGTCACTTCCATGAATAATTGTACCTGTAAAAGTTGATATTAAAACATATTCTTCGCTTGAATAATCTTCTTTGGTTCTCTCTTGATCATATTCTACGGCATGAACATGATGTCTTTTATACTTTCCTTTTTTGACCCGATCTTTTAAGTTGGGATAGTTTATTGCAATGTGTCCCATCTTTTGGAAGATGTAGCATGGGTAATTTGAGTAGTCCTTTTTAAAATTTTGTGTCTTTTGTAACCCATGAGGCTTCTTGTGTGAGTGAACTTCTTTCTTGCTCTTTTCTTTTCTTGCATGTGCTAATAGAGCTTGATTTTTCTCATTGCCTAGTTTCTCTTCTCTTGCTACCAATCTAGCTTCTTCCTACGAGCAATCCTCCCATAGTCTGCTAAAATATGTTAGCTTTATTCTTGAACATATTCTCAGAATGAATGATTCTCAATATCTTGGGAGACCATTCAATGTAGTCATCACCATTTCAACTTCTTCGATTGTGTCTCCAATGGCTTCAAGTTGTTATTTGATTTGAGACACTCTTGTGAAGTAGGATTGAATGGTTTCTGAACTCTGCATCTTCACACTCTTGAGTTGTGTCCTCAACATCATCTTCCGATTGATATTCTCTAATTCATATAATCAGGATAGGGCATCAAATATTTGCTTGGGAGTTGTCAATGATGAGACATGAGGGATCAAATGATCCTTGATAGAATCAACAATGATTCTCTTTGCCTTGACCAGACTCTTCTTATACTTTTACTTGTCCACATCTTCCTCTCGTTTTGGAATTTCTTCTTTGGCAAAATATTCTAGGTCATTCTCTTCTAGAATGAGCATCACTCTATACTTCCATGCTCGGAAGTTATCAACACCCTCAAGTTTCTCATCAAGCTTAGTGTTGT